>JAQFYZ010000513.1:0-40520 GCA_034695085.1 Cylindroiulus punctatus | reverse complement strand
ACAAAATTCGACATTTTTCTATCTTTTTCTAATGTGGATTCAGTGATCAAGGAGGGGGTCATGACCCCCATGACCCCCCCCCTGGATCCGCCCCTGCCATTTAGGCTTGAGTTACCATGGCCCAGAACCATATTGGCAGATCGTTGAGAGCAGATTGTTCGGTTAGTAATGACACCTCGACTAAATCATACCATGAATAGATTCAATGACTTTCCCGATTTGCATTTTCTTCTGGCAGGATGAATTGGCTCGTGTTGTCCTGAATCCGTGATATCGCAAAAACATCCTTCTGGCGCCTCTATTGTGGACCATGTTTGATAAAGATAAAACTATACATCAAGGAATATTGTCATCAGTAGTTCCCTTTTATTGTTCAAATGCGATTTAACTGCAATTTTATCTTTTCATCAGGTGGAAGTATTCTATAGATATCATATATAAACTTCTCTGAGGAAACGGCCTGGGAAGAAAAATCATGACGTTTTGTTTCAAAATCAACAGTGCTAAGATATGCGTGATTTCCTAGTTTGGACTATTGATTCATCAGATATGTTAGCTATGAAGTGGACCTTATAGGCAAGCTTAAGCTTGATTGGTCTCTGGTAGCATGGAGATGCTGGTTTGAAAACAATACTGAATCATTTATTGTATTTAGCCGGCGCTATAGCCAGGCTGATAGAGAGAGAGCATGCAGCATGTACTGTACATCTTTCATCAGCAGTGCTAACCTACTGGCACTGCAACACCAGCTGTGGAAATCGACATGACTTGCCTTTCCACCATCAAGTAATGCTCTGCAATTATAGTGCGTTTGTAATAACTGTCTTTTGGCTATTAGCACTAACTATGTAGGGACCACAAAGATGTCAAAGGCCATTTAACAAGATGGCCACCCTCCTGGCTTACCTCGGTACACCGAAGCAGAAAATCAATCGATTCCCAGCGAGTTACGATGCTTCGTCACACAAAAATTCAAGCTATTGTGTGATAGTGCGACCCATAAAATGTGACAGTTTATTGCGAATGGTTTGAGGGAGAAGGTACGTCTTTATAAAATAAAGAATTAAAAGAAAGCTTGATTCGGACATTTCATAGGTTAGTCTAAAATCATCATCATGATCTTTAAATTTCATAATAGGTAGGACAAATGATACGTTAATCAATAAGTATCACTTTTATGGTCACAATTTATTTATACAAAATGTTCTAATTTTAAGTGTTCAATTCCAAAAATCCCAAGAACATGATGACAGGATTATCTGAACGTCCCCATATAGCTTACTGAAATGTTAGTCTAATATCATGATCAGTTTCTCGTGATTTCAGTTGATAATTTTTTCATATGCTTTTTCTAGATGGTGCAGTGTTGACCAGGCGACAAGCAAGAAATTTGAAATTATGCACGAATTCAGTTGTCAGACACTTCTAAGGCGAGAAACCAGCTGGTACATTGCCACATACTAAAAAAATATACCTAGGGGAACGTGTTGCTAAACTGAGGCTAAAATGATAATGTAATGAAATGAGTAATCAAATGATCGGCTATCAAGTAAAAGAATTTTAATTATTTCGACCATTTCGTTTTCCATTCCCTGAAAATTCGGAAAGCGATCTTTAAACGCCCTCTGTAATGGATTTTTAGAAACTTATTGGTTTCATTTTTTCTCAAGGTGAAATGTTTTTGAAGAAAGTGCGGGAAAACTGAAACTCTGGAAGTGTGACACAGCTCTTGGTAGAATGACTGGCTAGATATGTTAGTGGGATTAATTTTGTAAAAATGCTGGATTGTTTTTGAAGATGTTTATAATTAAGTACATGTATTTCTACGTCCATCCATCAGAGACCACACCATTTCTATTGCTCTGCAGTTCTTGGAGGAATATGCCAGAACATATAGTTGAAGCACGATCTGTTTGGAATACATGACCATATAGCTACCCAACTCAGTGAGAAGGATCTTTGCCAAAATAAGGTATACTTTACTTATTAGCTTTTTATAATTTCAAGTATTTTTATGTCCAACCATGTGAAACTGCACTATTGTTATTGCTTTGCAGTTTTTGGAGGAATATATCAAAGATAAAGTTAAGTTGAAGCTTCTGTTTGGAATATAAGACCCCATGGCTGACTCAGCTAGGTAAGAACGGAAGGATCTTTGCTAAATATGGTCTACTTGACTACGAGAATGCAACCAAGTTAATCACGTTTGCTTCCTAGGTTTTGTAAGCAGTCTGGCGTGCAGGTCTTGGAATGGTCTAAGAGGGACGTGGACGCAATCTTGAAGACAATCCTGCTATATACGTTCTAGCGCTTTTGTCAAAACTTGTCACTACTAACAGTTGTTTCACACATGTTTCCAGGCACTTGATAATATATAGATAGGCTACAGTAGGGGTTTTCTTGGCTCCCTAAAGTTTCGTCTGTCCTAGCTGTTCATCTTTTCTGCGCTGTCTGGTCCGCTGGTTCTGTCTGGCGTCCACTGGTTCAATTAGTTGGTCTGTCACTTAATTGGTCCAAGTGTATGGTTCGGGCGCGAGTGTCCCTCGTTTGCTCAGTTTGGTTTGTCGCTGGTCTTCTGGTCTCCTATTTCCTAATCTGCAGATTATTTTCTTGGTGGTTCATGTTTGATTACGGGGTTCATTGGCTGATGGTGGCTACTGGGTAGAACCTACTGGAATCGATTCCAATGCTGCAATTGTGGTATCCAATAAAGCCTTCAAGCAGCTGCACAAGTGTAAGGAAGTTACGGTTTCAGGTGCCTATAATGTACTAGGTCAATTCATTGCTATCAATCCTTACCCTAATCACTAACCATTGCTTTGCTCATAGACGTTTGTCATTAGTTGAAAGCTTATGATAAAAGATTGAATTTGCTTTGCTCACGTTACTTTTCTGTATAATGTCAATTGTTTAGTGTATTGGTGGGCTTCCTGCGCTTCTTGCATTTCATTTGTTTGCTTGTTGAATTTATTAATTGTTCATTTCTGCTTGAGTAATGAGTAATTTATTAAAAAGCTCTAGTTTTTAATTGCAATATTTCAGGTTATTTAGATTTTGCTGATATTCATGCAAGAACCCGTGGAATTGGACTGCAGAAGTTGATACGTACGTGTAATTTATATTGGTTGATTTTATAAAACAAGGTGTTTGTTCCTAAGTGCATACACTGCCACCATGATGCATGGTTGCGTGAAATTGCAAATGTTCATCATGTACATAGTTTCAGGATGTGCTTGCCAGCGATAGGGTGTAAAATGGTGTTTGGGTTTTCAAGGTGGCCATTTTCATTGATCCAGTTTAAACATGTTCCGTTTTGAATACTGGTTTTGTTATATCATTCTGACTAACATCTGATTGTTTGTTGGGTGAGTGCCTATGCTGAAAAGTTCGATTTTGAATTGGCGGTGCAATAATTTTCCAGGCTCCTGTTATCGTTGTACTCCATCCGCGTTTGTCAAGAAGCTGGATGGACGACCGAAATGCTTTTAAAAAGTTCGTCAGAAAATACGCACATACTCTGAACACTTCTGGAGAACCGACAGTCAGACAGTCTAGCGGATTTTATAAACATGGTGGTAATCAAAATCTTTCATTTTTTTATCCAATAGCGGACCCAAAATAAATCTAAAACTGCATACCATATGAAATTGCACATATAATTTGGAAGTATCGTTATATGACCTAGTGAATAATAAAATGGAAAAATAAATTCCATCCCAAAAAATAATTTTTTTACATGTTTATTAATTATTTTTAGATTTCTGCTGACCATTTCCAAAAGTTGATATTAATAAACATTATATTTTCTCATGAGCAGGTTCAAAAAATTTTTCTACACGATTTATAAGTCAGGGAAATTTGCTTGGGTTGTCAGGGAAATGATTTTGTAAATTTGAGTATGAACCCTGAAAGAGACATGGAGTTTCTGAGTAAAACTAAACTTAAAACACCAACATCCTATCAATCGATTACCACGCTGCATTATTGGGAGTGTGCAGCGAAAGGGTCGCCATCTAGTGGCAGTCGAGTAAGTTCCCATGAAAGTAGGATACTCTCATCAAATAACATGACGAAGTTCGATAAAATCAGGCTCATGGCCCAAATATAAATGCGGAATGCTTTAAATACCAACAAAGAGTATTATTGGGTACCACATTAGACTGCATTTACGAGCATATTTGGGGAAAATGAAAAACTTGCCATTGTATTTGAGGCTTTTATCCTACTCTCGCGGCCATTAAAGTGGCTGACTGCAGCGCCACCAGGGGCGGATCCAGCTTTGTTTTTCAAACGGGGTCCGTCACCAAAATTCGACCATTATATAATCGAAACGGTAATTTATGACATGACATGACCTCTTTTCAAGTCTGCAGTGAGCACATGTATGTACAATTGTATATGGAGGCCTAAATATACATGTTTAAAAAAATATTTGCAAAAACTAGTTCATTTTTTGCATTTTTTTTAAAACCATTTTTCAAAAGCTGTTCATTCTTTGCAAAAAAATTTGCAAAACCAGCTCACTTTTTTACATTTGTTTACAAAAATAATTGCAAAAGGCATGTTTTGCTACTTTGCTGACTTTTTGCATTTTTTTTACAAACATTTTGCAAAACCAGTTTACTTTTTTGCATTTTTTTTGCAAAAAATTTGCAAAACAAGTTTACTTTTTTGCATGTTTTGTGCAAAAAATTTGCAAAACAAGTTTACTTTTTTGCATGTTTTGTGCAAAAAATTTGCAAAACCAGTTTACTTTTTGCATTTTTTTTGCAATAAATTTACAAAATCAGTTCACTTTTTTGCAAAATTTTTCGATTTATTAACCATTCTATATAGTATGAATTTTTATTTTTTTGGTTCCAATCTATCTAGTGTAAATTTTCTATTTTGCCAAACGGGGTCCTGACCCCTGGAACCCCACCCTGGGTCCGCCACTGCGTTGCACACTCCCAATAGATCTAGATCTGATTAAATATATGCGCTGAAAGGGGGCGCTATCCTGAACAAGTATGGACGAAGGTAATCAATTTCCAAATCCGTCCCTAGATGGCGCCAATCGGGCCGCTTGTCAAGAGTGCTGCTGGAGACTGTAGTAATCGATAGGGGCAGCGCCCGGATGTTCGCTATGCTTTTGGCATCATGGCGGTCGCGAAGTGCTAATGCGGTGCTTTGGCAAAGATTGGACGTTTACGCTGGTTTTTCACCATCGTAGATTGCTTCCAATGTAACCCTTGGATTCCTAACGATCATGCAAAAAGAAAATTCTACTTCTTCGTCGGATAGCCACCAATATGTCGGACCTTACCGGTTGGAAAAGACCCTCGGAAAAGGCCAGACAGGTAAATGAAAACCTTCGCTTCCCCGCAATGCCCGAAAGCCCTGCTTGTTTGCTGTGAATTCTTCCCCATAATTCTCGATTTTTGCGAGAGAGCCCAAGAGCAAGTTCCAATAGGACAGGGCGTGAAATGGTAGGGCTAATAGTCAATTTAAAACCGCTCTGAATACCGTAGGGTAGTCCGAAATTGCTGCGCGCGCCTCTGGTGGATGTAGGCCTAACATTCGAATATGGAATTTCCACATTTTCCCCTTTTTTCGAACGATTCTACGAAATTAATTAATAGCTAATCTCGTAAACGTTGGCGTGGCACGATTTTACGACGTTGCTCGTGTTTTGCTACCGGTTAATCCGATTTATTATAGGCATTAAAGTTTTACAATATTTTATTGAAGGACGAGGAGCGAACCTGGAAAGCGCTGGGTTTATTGACGTTGCGAGGTGACTGCGGACGCCTTTTGTTTTTCATCTTTCATATACGCGCTCTAAGAAAGCTTGGTTAAACGGGCTTGCTACTCTCCCAGGTTTAAATCATTTTTATTTTTGATATTCCGAGGGACTGCAGAGTCGTTTGGAAATTGCCTTACACCAGAGATGGCTCTGTCACTAGTCGTCTGGAAACAAACTCGTTTAACGGCGCCATCTATGGGGACGATCAAATATTATGTCGTCATATTTTCTGGATTTTATATCCCCCACCTCTCCGTTTCAGCTGTGATCTTCGTTTCCAGAAGGTACTCTTCCCCCTCAATGATGCTGTCATCAATTACCAGACAATTGTCGACTTTAGCGAGTTAGTAAAATATATGTCAGAAATGTTGCATTTTTGCTCATAAAGGTACTAATGAAACGAATGACATGGGAAAAAGTGAACCGAATTTTTTGTGAATTTGAATTCTTCTCCTTCACTTTCTTCATCATCCGGCTAAGTTGCCAAGATGATTACATCATGCTTGAATCTCCCCTATAGGCTCATGTGTCAAAAATCAGACGAAACGTTCGAAATGTTTGATAGTTTTCTTCTATTATACATGTATTACCATAGACAAGCCAATTCAAGGTTTTCAAATCCGCCTAGTGGCGCCACAAACTGTATCGGGAGTTCTGTACACTCAATAATGTACTTCGTGTTTCTCATTCATAGGTAACGCTTTAGATCTTTAGGCAATAACTTCTTCCTTTCTAGACCATTTTTTACCTCAGTTGAGCAGCACTTCTGTCGCTTTCTCCTAAACTATTACTGCGTTCACGGCACAGATTTCAACGGAAACACTTCCTGAAATCATATCAGCAGTCCAGCATCATGCAGGATCGAGTGCTAGCCATCAGGACATTTTTTCTGCTCCTGCCATTCTGATGGAAAGGCCAGAATTCAGGCCAAAAAATAAACAACTGAGGTTGCAAAATGATGCTCAAGTGGCGTCACCTGCAGTCGAATTTCATCGATTGGAGATGCAGGCACAAAGCGAGGTTGAATTAAAAGCCCTTATGCCTTTTCAGCGAAGGAAAGCTATGTCTTTAATCACCTGACACACCGTATAGAGATAAATCCTTTAAGATTTGCAATGGGAGGATGATCATAGCGTTTTATATATTTAATAACTGAGCCTTAGTCCATTTAAAACACTGCTATTAAAGCTGGTGTTGAGTAGTTGGGAACGAAATTATGGAAGCTTGCGAGTTGACTGCTAGGCGGTTTTCCCTATTAAATGGCTTTAATTATTGCCCCTGAGTTTAATCATACTTAAATTAACAAAGGGAAATAGATATGGAAGCTTCAGCATTATTCTGCAGGTAGGGTTGAAGGCGGTATTGCTTATAATCCCCTGATTTATGTAGTAGTCGATTAAATTCGATTGAGATAGATGATTACTCAAATTCAGGGGGAGGGTGTCAATCGACTTTAAAATTGTTATTGTGAGAATCAGCCAAGCGGCTGCTCAAAGTTCACTATATTTACTCGAAGGATTTTATAGCGGATTAAATATAATGTCATTGAAATGAGATTCAATTTCCTGACGCACTGTTTTGCAAGATTGCAAGATTGCACACTCGCGACATGCTTTCGTGAAATTCACCTTCATTGAGTCGCTACAGGTACATCGTAGGTTGATAAATCTATTGTGTATGAAACGCAGTGTCATATTATATTATTGCTATAAATATTTAGTGTTCCGTTCTGAGTGGAACATAATGTAGTTGATCAAATACGAGTGTAAGTAATGATGTCAATTGTGGTTATCATTTGATGATAGTGGCATAGAATGAATTGGTTGAATTGATTTCAAGTGTCATTCCGATAGTGACATACCGGTCACCTATTTTCATTTTCGACAAACGTCATCATTTAAAATGATAACTGGTTGAACTTGGGACTCACCTTGCTCTCGTAAAGCGGCACATATTAATTGTTGCAACAGTGTTAAGCTAACGCTGCTTAAGAAATTGATCTGAGATGATAAGGAAGCCCACAGCGATGTTATCAGATTCTTCGTCTAGATATTGTCTGATATGACAAGAAGTACTCGTACAATATTCTGTCACATATACTTGTATTTACTGAGTTGCGCAATTAGTTAATTATAAGTTGACAGCCATCGTGACACGTAAGTTAAGTGAGCAATACCAGGGATTCAATATGAGTAACATGCTAAGCACTAGTGGTCACAACATGCAGTGTGCATTTAATGCATTCCTAAGGTATATACAGCTTTTTAATTAAAATTATTTGTGCTAACGATATGGCTTTGTCTCCCCCAATGTCCAGACATCCAAAACGCATTGATCCCATTCTAATTTAAAATGAACCAATATTAACCATATGTGAAAGTGAGAGTAAAAGTTACTCTCAAACTAATTGACACTAACATGGTAAAGATTGGTAATATAGGATAGTAAAATCGCCCGAGAATAGAAATGATTGGATTTCATCGAAACAAATTCACGTAGTTTTTACGATGGCCACCATGAAGCCTTGCAATTCAGTCGGATCTACATTTAATATAGTTAGCATTGAGCATTGTGGAAGCAACATTATTGAGGTGCATATTTGAATATTGTTTGGCTCGGTTCAAGTAAATTATGTTGCATAACTCACTTTTAAATTTTATAACGCGTTGATCCTTTTGAAATTCAAGTCTATAATTTTTATTTGATATGTCATCGCCTTTCTGGTCCGTCAACCGCTCATCACGCGGGTAAATAAAAATTCATTCTGGAGACAATCTTTGCCATTGTGATCTAAATGAGGTAATAATGAATAAGGCGGTAAAATGCGTTAGTTAGCCATGAGTTAGCACACCTCGTAATGGCGATTTTTCGTCAAATAGAGGAACTTTATCTTAGTTCGTGCACCAGGGTTATAACCACTGTAGCTTTAAATCGATCCAGTTTCCTTGATGTTCTTATGGCGTGCGCCTATAAATCTGGCCCAATCACGTGCCGAAATCTCGTGCCTTACAACGACATCATCATACTGGTGGGTTTCTGCACGGTACTGGATAGCCAATCGCTTCTGGTAGGTTGGAAATTCAATCCGAAACTCATAATTAAATTAGATAATACGTCGCTCATTACGATGACACTTTATTGTAGCGGCGTCTTTACGACAGGGAGATGTTAATCTAGAGTGAAGTTTTTTAGCAGGTTGAATAACTGCTAATTTTTATGTGAAGTATTACAAGTTGAATTGCAGATTTTTCTTTTTAACCTCAATCAAAAATATTTTTATACGATAACAGGCGTATGAATACCGAATAACGAATATATTTAGGAGTGTAATCGTATTTATGGGATGAATAATTAATTGAAACATCGGTGTATATAGGTGCGTTCGTGCATGGAGTATGCCTGGCTCGATGGTGTATTGGAGTGCCACAAGTGTAGATTTAATGGGCATTGCAATGGTGTTCAAATAAGTCGAGGTTTACTGGCCATGAAGTCGCTTTCTTGCATCGAGATTACATTTCGTTGAAATTAAACGGCAAAGGTAATGGGACAATTGCCATGCACATCATGTCGCTTGTATAAAGAAGAGCTTAAATGAATTGTTGCGAGATCTATATATAGAATCGGGAGTATTTACACATACCAAATGTCTGGCGTTTTGTGCAGCGGATTTTCATTCATACTGCATTCCCATGGCAACTGATCTTCAATCAGTAGATACATGTACGTGCAAATTGTAGGACTACTACAATAATCACGATGTTTTAACCGTTTACACGTTACTGCAAGTTTATAATTGCTTGGTTGTATTAGTCCTATTATACACCAACGCATGCACTACCTGCCATCTTTCATGGGCACCCCTTGTCGATGGCAATCATTGAGTACAATTTTGTTTGCATGGTTTGCCATCATTCAGGGGCTGCCCATAGGTGACGTAGTGTATGCAGGGTTTGCCAATTTTAAGGGGCTGGTTCTTGATGATGGCAATCCGACGGTATATGTTCCGTTGCCGGCTGTGACACGAAAAAGCAAGGGGAATTACCCAGTAAATATAAATTGTAAATCCGAATATCACCATTTCGTTAAAATTGAATATCCAATTAAAGGTGTAGTTGAAGGGTCGCAAATACAAGAATGTCTGGAAGATGTCTATAAAAGACTTTTCGGTAGTTTTATGGTGGAGATTCGTAGAAATGTGTTATAAATAAGTCGACTTTTATCCCGATATGACATTCAATATGGTCTATTCGACTCAACTGAAAGAATCTTCCAGTCTGCTCAAAAAAATTCCATTAGGTTAAAATTAGCAAATATTTGTTTAGAAATCAATTATAAACCTATTTTGGTCGTTGTACAAAATATTTCAACGTGGAGCACTTATCTGAGTACTATTGTGATACATTTTCATAAAAACCAACAGCGTTCTCATTCAGCGAATCCCAAACAACTTCATTTGCGAGTTCGCGGAAATATACTGTAGGTGTTTCATGACCTAAATGAAAGCCACGTGATATTGCCTCATGCTGCTGAAGTTATATTTAATAACGGATTGAATTTAATGAAGTTTTTTCGATTTGGCAGTCTGAAATAGCCCCGTTTTTGTCTAACTCTAAGGCACTCGGTGATGGCATACTATTTTCCCTATGCACTGTACATGATCTGTTCAAACACTATTATTTATTGTTCCCTGTAAAGTATACAGTACCTCCCTTGATACTATGCATTTATTCTCAACGTTTCTGCTGCTACTAAAAGAAGCGCTTGGAATCGTGGAGTGTTGCCTTGTCAGTTTCCACGATATTCGCGATGTCTTCATATCGTTTTCCATTCAGGTGAAATTCGATAGCATGGATAATAAAAATCTTAGTTGGAACAATGTTCGGTGAATAGGGAGGACAACGTACTCCTTTGAAAATAGACATAAGATGCCAAAAATTAAACAGAAGTTCTTGAACTAAAAAGCCTGTTGTTCCTCACTATCTTTTTCATCTGAATGAAAAATATTTGATGACATATAACATTTGGGGACGTCCGAGGAATTACCTCAGGTCTTGCACTTCAGGGAAACCGGCAATGGTACCCGAAGCTGCATATATCGTCTTTGCGTATATCCAAAAACGTCTATGACGTCAACGGGGAACACCTGAATGTGGACAATAAATAGTTAAAGTGCAGGCCTATGGTTTCTTTAGTTTTTTTGAAAATGAAAGTCCGGATAGTTTTAGACCTCGCATAATAACCATTCTCTAGGACTCCATAGCTGATAACGCCCAGAAGGCCCTCACACATTTTATGGACTAGGTCGTTCTTGCTTATGTACCGGGACTTCAGAATGACTAGGCGATCCATTATATTTATTGCTGATAACGAGGTAAAATATGGACTGACATGCGCGTTCCAAACCTTTGACACAGACAATAACTGTTGGGGGATAGGCATAAAGTGAGGGACATAAAGGGACTTCATGTCGAATATACACAATTCATTTACCTTATTTTCTAGAATATATTGCGTATCTTAATTAATCGTGCAAGTTTGTCTTTTACCTAACCTAACCTATGTTATTCTAAAATTGTTTTATTGGGTTGCATTTAACAACAGGCAATCACTGCCAGCCTACGATGACATGAAGGGGTTTATACTAATGCAAGTTATCCAAAAATAGTGCTTGGAGTATTATTAGTTAAAGAACTGCTGTAGGCGAAACGTTTCGAAGAACACTGCCAGAAATAATGAATTTTATGTGCATTTTACAAATAATAACTTTTGCAAATGTTTGACTACATAAATGGGAAAATTTCTAAAAGATTTCTAAAAAAGGATTCCAAATAATGGATTTGGAAATTTAAAGCAAAAGGTCCCACTTTCAACGCTCCCTATACTGGTCCGTTTCCTTCAGCATCCCCACTTCATTTGAGTTTTCTGGAATTTTCTACACTGTAATCATAAGTTAAGTTTTTACAGACGTCTTCTGATTGAGCTATAGCTCAACCAGAATCAGATACATTGATGACCGTGTTATTCGCGTCAAAAGTCCGATAAAAAAAACCGCTCGTGTGATGCTATATTTGAGTTGTACGTTGCCCGGAGCCTGAATGCCTTTCATCGTACGACAGTGTAATTTGTGCGAAAACCTTGCTCTACTATAACGCCCGAAATCGAATTTCGAAAATCCTTAACGATACCTATAATTTTTCTGTTTTGTAAAGCGTTATACGAAAGCAACGCCGCTTTCCCAGATTTTTTTGATTTAGGGGGTCGTTTTTGGCAGATGTCTCAATGCCCTGCTAGGGAATTGGCCACTCCATTCTTCTTCAGCCACAAATCCATTAAAAACGAAATGAAAATTCAATATTGAGTCTGTAAGTGCCAACGAACGTCCATTACGCTCTTCGAAGTTTTTTTGCCAGATTTTTTTGCTTGTCGATATAACTTCTTTCATTAAAATTGATTTGGCTGATATCAGCTTAACAGCCTTCGCCGCATTTAACTCCTTACATGTTACTGATGCGTGCATGGTAATTGAAAGAGGCTATGCCAATAAGTTGGGTAATTATTTTAAAAACAAGGGTTTATACATACTGTTGTAAGTTCATATTTTTCTTATTAGTTGCGCTGTTTGTGCTCTTGCCAAATATTCCCACTCAGATTTGATTCGGGGTTTTCTGAAATATTAATACCACATCTTAATTAACTTTTTGCGTTAACTGCTCGTTGTGATTTGTTCGCCAATATCTGCAAGTAGTGTTGCGCGTTGCTGCTCGCAAGTAAGGGTAGCCATCCAGTTAATTTGCGCAAATGGCTCGTATTCGAGAGCTCTTCTTGAATTATAAGATGTGTGCCCAGCCAGTCTGATGGGTCCCTCAGGCTTCTTGGTGCAGGGGTGTTCTGGGAAGGGCTTGGCACCAGGGACTCGGAGAGGGAAGGAAAGCCTCAATAAAGTGCAATTACGTGAGTTGAAGGCTTAGGTTGGGCCAAACAGTCTCATCACACGGGATTAGGCAAATAATAGATCAATCGGAATGCAGTGATCGTGATTGGTGAGGGAAGGATGGACGTGGCGTCACCTACAATTGTAGCTGTTTCATATACACTACTTGCGTGTACATCATTACTTGATATCGAAGTCAAACGAAACATGATCAAGTCAAGAGATTGAGCACTTAATTGATCGGCATTCGTATAAAAGCTGGCGCAAATTCCCGCTCTACATACATTTATATCCGCAAAGCGTTCATGACCTAGCAAATCGGGTATACCTACATGTCGTTTCAGTCAAGTTTACTGCCATTTCGGAAAAATATTGGATGAATGCTTGAGATTAGCCAAAACATGACACAAAACACATGCAGTACACATTACGCTATGTTTTGTAAGAATAGTGTATGCAAATGTACTAATTTAATCATACCTTGTCGTGTGATTCTGACTGTATGATCAATCGATCTGTCGGTAACATCTTGACTGTATATGAATTCAAAAATGTGTCACATCATGTGGTTACAGTTGCATACAGTTGATTATATAGAGACGTGTCATCTCGAGGATTGATGAATTCTCATTTATAATGCATGCAAGTTCGCGTTACATATTATTACATATTAATTCAATACATGATATGCATACTGAATTGTGGTCAATATATATGGACAATATGCATATGTTCTTTATGGCTGATTAGCCCCATCAGATTTTGTTTTAAACCAGACGTCAAGAATTACATACAATAACTCAGCTCTGTGGTGAAGACGAAGATGAAATTACTTCGTATACAAACCACGAATGATTTTTTCACAGTGCATTTATTCCAGTCAAATTTAATTTTGCATTCAAGCTAGTGGAAAAAGAAGCATACAAGTTTGTTGTCTTCAACCATTGGGTGAATCTTTCTAAAATAGTATTTAGGGTATTATTAATCCAGGCTGTAGTTTAGCAATGAAACGAAAGCTGAGGATAAAATGCTTTAATGATGCCTTAATTTGAAATTACTATAATATTAGACGCTTGTTGACGTAATTTGCACTGTCACCAAAATGCTCAAACAAGACATTGTACGCTTGTACACTGTAGTTACATGAAACAATAGATATTATACATGTACATGTACATTAGATGCACTACTCTATCGCCCTATAGCCTCGAGTGATTGGGTGTTTATCAATTAGTCGCAGTTTGTTTCCTTAACGTATTGTAGAGTATTTATCTTTTCGTGGCTATCATGCTTTCCGATGTGAACTAGGCACGGAATTATGCTTCGTTAATTTGCACACAGATTGTCGCAAATTATGCTAATCTTATGCAAACACTTGAAACCTGCAGGCTACGAACAATTCATAGTGACGGGCGAGGCAGCTTTACGCCAGGCTCGAGTAGGTTATAATATAGCTCTTATTTGGCACGCTTACAACGCAAATGTGCTAGAAGTGATTGCCTTTTTCAGTTTTGATATTGTCCTTAATACTAAGATCGGCGTTTGGCGGGTTGGCAATGACGCTCTACAAAAAATGCTCCTCTGCTCTATGAATAAAGGATGGCAATTCTCTTGATATAATTACATTTTGAAAGTAATGCAAATCTAGATAGAGGGCTACTCATTTAAACTAGGGATTAATAAATAGTAAATTCAGCTTTATGTTAATCTGTTGCCGCAGCTCAGTGCAATTTCAACCACTTTGACAGTTACGTCTTGATGTTTAACAACAGAAGATGAATGATGAGTCAGTTTATCATTTAATTTTCTCATCCGCCTTGAAGATAAAGTCACTGATGTTAAAATTACCGTGAAAATTAAAAATGCGATTGCAGTGTTATTAGTTTCGTATTATAATAGGAAAGTCTAATGGATCACTGCATGGTTATAATAGTTGCGCATAGAAATTGCGTTATCTCCAACATATTGCTTCAAATTTAGAACCGTAGCTCTTTGTATATTTTTAATATGCACCATATTTTTTGACTAATTCTTATTGAAGAATGGAGAGTAGCCTGTATTTTGGGGCATGTAGAGGCTATCGTGCCATCTGGTCGTGTACATGTAAATATTGTTGATATTAGTATAACTACCGTTATTTGACCAATCAGCTGAACCCTAAAATGGCGAAAAATGTGAGTTGAGCGAATTGAACGTGTGATCAACATAATATTCAGGTGGTCTGATGGTGGTGTTATGGCTTGGGGAATGTTTTCCTGACATATTTATTAGGTTTTGTTATAGTCATGGAGGAATGTTTAAGCAGCACAGACTGTGCATCTTAAGTGTTGCTATTCATGGTTCATCTCTGTATATCCTTCATTGGGCCTAGCAGAATAATGCGCATTATGTCAAAAGGCATGCATTGTGCATTGGCACTGCATGGTTGGAGAAGCATAAAAATAAGTTCATTATGGCTGCAATAGCCCACCCCATCTCATCATCTAATTTGAGCCAGCATTTGAGTCCTTAACATGGGGAAGCATCTCTCTGAAATGCTTCAAGCACCTTGTGGAATCCATCCCACAGTGCATCGCAGCTGTTCTTAAGTCCAAAGGCGGTCCAAGGAATACAATTCAAACATTTGTCAATTTTCCAGATGCAAGTGTGTAAGTCATTTCGCTGCGGAATTATGGGGTTCCCAGGTGTACTATTTTGTTGAGGATCGAGGACATTTTCCTTGACGCAACCTGAAATGGAGTTGTGACTAGTGCTTCGTGCTTGAAAAATAGTTACCTTTTTGTAGCACTTGCAGAAACAGCTTAGACTGCGTCGGGATCTTAAAAGGAATGCGCACGCAATTACCATTTAAGAGGATAACGTTTCAGAATGAATCTTCGTCGTCCTTGGCTTTCCTAATTTCACATTCCTATCGGAAGGAATCGTGTCTTGGAAACCCATATCGAGATGTAGGGCCCGCAATCTCCTCTCATGGCCACGTTTGCTGCAGCGCCGTAGAAAAACTAGGGCGCTGTTTGCCATTTTGGGCCGCACGTGCCCACCCGCGAGACTGGAATTGTGACGTCAAAGATGAGGAAGTCGATTAATCGATAAAAGGAATGAGGGAAGGTCATATTTCTCCGAGACGAAGCAAGGTTGGGGGTTTTGACGATGGATGGGAGCTATAGTGGAAACTGCTGAGACTTGCTTCGCATGTAACGTCGTTGAAATTTTGCTAAAAGAGCAGATTTAGGACGAAAATAGCCATCAGACTGGACGCATGTCCTGTTCCGGTCTATCTTCCTTTCCCACCCTCATAGATCAATATGCATTTGCGAAGCTAAGAATGCAAATTAGGTAATTAAAATTTGCGTAGTCTGACAGCTATACGCTGCCGTCTATAATGTACAAGTATGCAATGACTTGACAATCTAATTGCCTCTCTCAGGAAACGATTCTGCTCCCGAGTTAATAGAAATCATAAGCGTAAAGATTACCCTCCAATGGGAAAATAAGAATCTGCGCAATCTTAATTAAATTAATGACGATTCCTCCAGTTTATTTTTACAACATTACGTATAGAAAATAGGGGTTGGTAATGGTAATTCTATGAAATGAAATTGAAGTTCAGAAAGCTGAAAAAGAATTTCCAGTTAAGCGATTGTTGCCTTCAACTTTCATGTCCTGTGCACGGATAGTTGAAAAAAATGCGATTTGCATAAATTGGGCAAAAAAAGCGCCTTACCTCTTCTGTTCGAAATCTTCTCATCAATGTGCGGTACTTTCGTCAGGTGACAGCTGGAATGCATCGGGATAGTACTTAACGAATTCCGAATGTCGTTTGTGATATGCAATTGTACTCGGTTGACTAACCAGCATAATTCATGATGAAATTACATCTGTTCCCGCTACTTGATGCGCCTGCGCAGTATGGAATGAACTTGAGTAATCGCTACTCACGTTACTCACGCTGGTTGGGCACACCTTTCAAACGCCAAGAAGGTTATGTGTTTTCGTTTTGATTGAATGCATTGCTAAAGTTTTTTAGTGCAACGAAAACTTGAAAATAATTCATGAACCTACATGTCAAAAATGCGGAATGAATTGACGTCTTCGATTGTCGTGAATTTGAAATCTGGTGTTATTTCCGAAAATTCAACAAATACGAAGGATTGATGACCTATTGAAATAAGGTCTCCTCACTCAATATATTGATATAAAAACATCTGGACGGAATCTCTGTTTGACTGCATATTGAGTCGATCATCGTAGCAATGCATACGCTGACAAAGCTAAATTTCTGCAATAAAGACATGCTGCATATAAAGTACATGATGTAGCATCTTTATTAGTATTTACGAAACGGAAATGTTGAATTTGGTTCTCCACACGAAGGCCGACCAAGGTGGTTGGTTTTTCGTAATAAAATTCTCGTGTTTAAGTGGCGACAAAACTTGTTTACACGTACACTATATCTTAAGGTTGACTTGTACATACATGTTTACACTATGTTTATTGCACAAGCGATCGTATAAAGTGGCTACGAGATTGCAATCATGTACGTTTATCAATGTATAGTCCGATCGACATCATGTTATTTGCTTCTTGTTTATCTACGGAAAACTGACAAGTTTGTTTACGGATCGTTTTATATTCAGTCGCTTTCTTACGGATGCCCTCTTGCAGAAGCTATCCACTTAGGACAATTTCTGCTAAGCTTCCTTGATGAAAATTGCCATTTACATGTACATACAGTATATTGGAAGATGAGAAGCCCTTGATAAAGGATCCTGATGCAAGCTCGTATCGACTGATTTTCTATAGAAACTGCATGGAACTGGTTAGAGATGCTTCGAGCAACGTTTGGTGCCACCAAAGAAAATGTAATTCTAAAATTAGGTAACTTTGTATGTGTGATTTAATCGTCAGTTATGTTTGATCATGGTGAGCAGCCTTTCTTTATTTGAATATTTCGGATGAATTCTTTTTCAAGATTGCAGCACAGATATACAATACTGTGCGAATCCAGTACTGTATGTGCGTGTACATTGTATCTGCTGCACAGTGTATTTGGTACTACGTGTTACGGTATAAACATGTCCTCTTTGGACACAGTCTGTTTGAGACTGTGGGCACTGGCTCAAGCTTGAGGCTGAAAACTGCCCTGAGAATACATGTAGTTAAAGATAGAGAAGAAATCGAAGATGAGGAGGTAATGGTTCACTAACCTATGTGAGAGAACAAATAGGGTCAGTTTACCTTGGCATAATAACGACATTTTGTATGCAAAAATAACTAGAGCACAATGTAATGTCCAAAGAATATAATACGCCTGTAGTAAAGGAGCATACACAATATTACATAGCTAAATTTCATCCACATTTCACTAAAACAATGTTGTGTACACACGGTGAACGTTGAGTTGCTTAGGGACATACAGTACATGTAGTTTAACCAATGTGCAGTTGCAATGTAGTGATCTGAATGCAATTCTATTAATTTCACTTGCCTCTAACCTTCTCTAGACAGCTTCTCAAAGTTCAGTGCTTGTCTCGTTATCTTAGATTTTTTGAACATTGTTTCTTTCATTATATCGATTTGCAGTACGTGCTGTAATTTACGGGAGTTTGGATGTCGCATGGTCTTCGGGATCTTCAAATAAAGCGAACGGGCATGTTCTGACCGAAATTAAATTAACTGTTTTATGGTTGTGTTGGTGTTGTCTGGATTACAAGCTCTTCCAACCAATTGCTTTTAAATGTAGGGCTACAATTAATCGAAAGCGTCATAAACATGGATGATTGCACACACAGGTTTGAGCGCGATGACACAGGATGACATTGTACAGTCATCAATATTACTGATAATGAAATCAATTTTCCCGAAGGTCACAATGAGAAAGTGGGCTTCTCCTAATAGCTATTAGGCTAGCAGTGATTGCCTGATGAGTGAGCAGGTCAATAAATGAAGTATAATGTGCGTTTTTAAATTGAGTTGATAAATTATAGGTTAAGCACAAAATAAAACACAAAACAATAATTTAAAAGCCAAAAAATTGCGGCAGACAAAGTAAACTAGACGAGGCACTGTTGAAATAGAAATATTGTGTGCAAATTTGTATAGAGAGCACAGTCCAACAGGGTATATCCCAATTTCTCTGTGCAAATAAATGGTGTTTCTACATATCCTTGATTATAATTCGCAATGTCGACAATGCAGGTACATACATTGCAAATTTTAAATTGATGAATGCGTCCTTTAAAAGAAATGAAATGGGTTGTGCTTCTACATGCCCATTCTACCTACCCAATTATCGAGTTATAACTGGTAATATATTCGTGATTATTCGGTACTTTTTATTATTTTCATATCCTACGCGCATTTTCAAATTTGTTATGCTATGGTTATGATGAAAGTTGTATATTATATTCGTTTTGACGATGATCTGAATTTTTATATAAGTTATCTTCTCAAATAGTGTGCGATATTCATTCGGGCTGTGGATAACATTAATTTTTTTTAGCGTATAACACCTGCTAGCTTGCACTAATTTTAATTTATTTTGCTAGTGCCATTACCATGCAGTTACCCCCCTAGGTCTAGTATGTGCATATTGACTGCCGGATTAACTGCGATGCACTACAAGTCTACAATTGCTCACTTTCATATCATTACAGATGCATGTTTAAGGCAGTCTTTCGAGAGAATGTGTGTAAACATCTTTAAAGAGCTAAAATTTATATTAGACGAGGCAGTTTAATGAATTAATTATGCTCTCCGTTGCCCCATTGCGACACGTAACTACTCGTTACTTTCGTACATTCTCGTTTTTTATAATAGATTGAACTTTGACCGACGAAAATCGATTATAAAGATGAAACATCTTTTCCGCACCCTAAAGTCGTTTTACTGAGAATAATAAGATGCAGTTTTTATGATGAACCTGCTACACATCCGTGGACTATTAAGACGTATAACGCAATTTAAGGTCTGCCGAGAGACTGGTAGCTTGAATCAGTTTTACTTTCAAGCTAACATCAATTTTTGTATAAAAAATCGTGTTTAAATAATGTAACTGGAAGGAATCAAGTTGGTCTCATTTCATAGAACACACGTTACACTTTATATTGCATACACTCTAAACGGAAAAAAAGTGCAAATGTTGAACCTTAAGTACTTAAGTACAAATGTTTTGAAACTATACTTGTATACACACCCAATGGATACATATGTTGATTGCACGTGTACCCTTGACACGTGTTCCTAGGGACACATATATGAGTCTACATTTGTCATTTCATCCCTTTGGGTACATACATGATATATGGGGTGCAAATGTACATTTTTACCCCACAAAAACTGCATTTGTACCTTTACGATTTACAGTGTAGCAAATCTAAAGGAAACGTTTGAAATATCTGCAATTATGAGTGAACCAAAGCTGAATGGGTTTAATGAGCGGGGTTTGGATGTATTCATTTTATATGCAACTCAGCATGATTAGCTTGCGAGATGATGTATATTCAACATTAAGTCTGGTGACACCTCTGGATAATTCGTTCAGAACTTGCTACACTGACATTGCCACTTATGTCGTGTTTGCGTTGTTGGGCAAATTTTAGCCAATAGTGAATGACTCCTTGTTGAAGTTTCCAATCTTCGTATCATCGGATTTCCATGATGTGCTCGTAAAAGGTGAATCTCAGAAACATACACTGTATTTATAATAGTCGCAGGTCTTCTGTGAAGGGAAGGTATTATGTGTATTTTTATGGAACACATAAATTTGGCTTTATAATCTCTGCACTACGTAATGCGATCGTAAATTCATCCTGGAAAAGGGCCGCATTTAACTATGGGCCACACTATAAATTTAAATAATGTCGGCTAATGTGTACAAGACTTGCCTTGACAGTTATTTTCCAAACGTTCCATTATTTTTGCATTTGGCCCATATACAGTAGGACCTGTCTGAAATCATCCTGCGTTTTTTTCCTATCTAAAATGCTAAAACTGCCGGTCCGAACTAGGAACCCATTTATACAATAATAAACCGCCCTAAGGTGATATAGAATAATTTTTATTGCGCCAATGGATTTGTGAGGGAATATCAACAGAAGAACTGCAAAAACTATTAAAATGGAAGGAATAATTACGAACATGGTAGCGAAAAGACAATGATCTTGTTATTTTCCTCAAGCCACTTAATGATTTGTTTATATGAAGCACTTGGATAATCCTTTTTATGTTGACACAGTGCTATAAGGACAGAATCTGTCATTGTCGGGTGCTTTGAACCTTTACGAGGCAGTTTTTCTAAAGCAATTACTACCATATGCACAGATACACTGTACACCGTAAAAGTACAAATCCACCTTTTGTGGGGTTCAAATGTACATTTGCACCCCATGTATCATATATGTACCCAAAGGGATGAAATGATTTAAATATTTTTGCCTCAAAGTACAATGACCCCTAGGAACACATTACAGGAGTGCACATGCGATGAACATACATGTACAGTGTATGTACCCATAGGGTGTGTACATAGTTTCGAAACATTTGTAACCTTAAGGTTCAACATTCGTACTTTTTCCGTTTAGAGTATATGCAAGGCGTAGACTATTTATAATCCATGTAGGTACCCATTAGCTACAGTTGCACCTGTCTGAAATAATATCCTGTCTAAAATAATATTTGACACCGGTCCTAAGAGTATTATTTTAGCCAGGTTCTACCGTAGTGATGTAGTGTTTCACGTTTCTCCGAAATTAATCTGTAAGTTAAACAAGTTTTTCCTCCATTATCCCATAATCTCTTTTCTGCCTAAGGTCTGCCTAAGACAGCATCTTAATAACGCGTGTGCACTCGTCCGTGGCCCTTGAAAGACTTTTTCATGATGATCCACCCACGTACTTGAAGACCTGATGGTAACATCCTGAAAACAGTCCATGCATGATGGACGATAGCAATTTCAAAGATGATTGAATCGCTACTGTGGTTCAGCCCTTTCTTGCATTTGTCGAAGGAATGTTGTGCCCGGGAGTTTAAATTAACCTCAATATGACTCTCGGTGTATAATAATTAGATGAAAAGGGGTCCGTGCCGTCACCAGGGAGATAAAACGTCAGTGCTGGGACCTTTTGACAAATAACAATAGGAAATTGTCGTCACTTTGCACTCGCGTGTTGGGGTGACACGCAGCCATGATGTCAGTGTGGCTACGGATGCTTGAACACGTTGCTATGGCAACCCCTCCATCATTCGTGCCCCTACATGTTCAGAGATAGGAGAAATCGCACGTCAATGGATCGGTAAATTTGCCGATAGAAGCCATGAAATCGCTTCTGTAATTACCAGTCATGCCCTTTTTGCAAATGAGTTGCAAATTCACCAACCGTTCTATTAACGGTCGTTGAGGTCTAAAGAGTCAGATGTCACTGAACTGCTTTGACACTTGATTGGTTTTAACGTTTGTCGATGCGTTACAGGGACCGTTCCCCTCGACCTGGAGAACCTTGAAAACCTGGAATTGTCAGGGAAAATATAAAGGCGTGGAAAAGTCAGTCAAGATGGATTACTTTGAAAAGTCAGGGAAATAGCTTATAGCTAGTTACCGACTAAACAAAAAATGCAAGACATGTAATTCTGTGGAAGAAGTAAATTATGGAGTTAAAGGGTTCCTCCCGACCTGGAAAGCCTTGAAAAGCTGGAATTGTCAGGGTAAATATAAAGGCTCGGAAATGTCAGTCAAGATGGATTACTTTGAAAAGTCAGGGAAATAGCTTATATAGCTGGTTACTGACTAAAAAAATGCAAGACATGTAATTCTGTGGAAGAAGTAACTTATGGAGTTACAGGGTTCCCTCCGACCTGGAAAGTCTTGAAAAGCTGGAATTGCCAGTGAAAATATAAAGGCTTAGAAAAGTCAGGCAAGTTGGATTACTTTGAAAAGTCAGGGAAATAGCTTATATAGCTGGTTACTGACTGAAAAAATGCAAGACATGTAATTCTGTGGAAGAAGTAAATTATGGAGTTACAGGGTTCCTCCCGACCTGGAAAGCCATGAAAGCTGGAATTGTTAGGGTAAATATAAAGGCTTGGAAAAGTTAGTCAAGATGGATTACTTTGAAAAGTCAGGGAAATAGCTTATATAGCTGGTTACTGACTAAACAAAAAATGCAAGACATGTAAGTCAGGGAAATAGCTTATATAGCTGGTTACTGACTAAGCAAAAAATGCAAGACATGTAATTCTGTGGAAGAAGTAAATTATGGAGTTTTCGATTTAAAAAACACTGATATAAATTTGCTGTTTCCTTACGACATTTTGTATCTCCTGTTTACAATTGTATATACGTTGAGAATAAATTGGCTCGTGTGCCATTTATGCATTATCCGTGATCACGGTCTTCAGAGAATATTGAAACCGGGAAAAGTCAGGGAAGATGGACATGTCATCCCATGGGTGAACCCCTGGTGTAGAAAACACTCACCTTCTACAATATGCTCTCAGTTAAATATTGGTAGCTTGTTTGCATGTGATGGATGACGGAGATGGTTTATTTACTTAATAAGCTAAAATATGCACCAAAACATTGATGGTTGTATGCATCCGAAATAACATGCGCTTCAAATGTATGGTACTGTTTAGTGTCACCATCTGAACATCAAACAGAGTGTACGTAGGACCATAGATGTTCCGATTTTAATAATAGAGAAACACGTATGCCTATCTTTTTATGATCTTTTTATATTGCGATTTTTCAGCTGGTATAGTATTATCATCTCACGCATCGTGCGCTATTCCTTTCTCAAGAGCCTCGCATGACTGGGTTAAAAAATATTGCTTGTGACAGTAAACCACAAAATTGTGTTGCAGTATAACAAACAATACGCAGCCCGGCAGCGATAGCTTAAATTATTATGCATTAAATATCAGCAATATAAAAAACGGCCATTTTTGGCGCACCCGGTAAAATTATAGGATTTATATTGCGTTTATACACATGTATTGTTTTCCATTGCCATGCATAAATTCAAAACAAAAAGTCAGTTAACCATAACGATGATTTTAAAGGTCCTGTTCGAAGTTGATGAAGGAGACCTTTTGCTGCTCTTCCGTCATAGACATAACATAATGAGCCAGGCTTGCAGTGATTGCCCTTGTGCAGGGGCAGCTAAATGGCGAAATTACGTATTTGGTACGAAAACAAAAGCGTATTTATTAATTAATACTTTACTCTTTGATCCAGGTTTGGTCAAACTGGGAGTCCATTGCGTTACCGGACGAAAGGTGGCCATTAAAATTATCAACAGGGAAAAACTCAGTGAATCTGTCCTACAAAAGGTAACATCCTTCATCAGTAACATGGATGAAGTAGCCATTGATTTAAATAGGTCTTCTGACGACTGCTACTTGTATATCGAACAATTTTTATTAGAAATTGCTGATGTAATTGTTGCGATCGATACTTCCAAACGACGCCGAATTTTATTATATCAATAAGCCATCGCAACCCTCGCTACTCTACTTCAACATTATATTAAACAATAAAAGTATACCCCATTTACTTTGCCATTTTCTATCACTACTATGATCAATATCACCTTCCCTGTATTTTCTGCAATATATGAAGTTCTATTAATAATGTAACCATTTTATATCCACACGCTATCGTCGAACGTAATCATGCCGCTAAACCTAAGCTTTCATTTAGAAGATTTATAACCACCTTCATCAACTTTCGTCATTATTAACTTGCAGTTAGCCAATGGAGATTTAGTGAGTTACTTACTGGGTTGAATTTATACCAAGTTGATTAACGTGGATAACCATATTACATATATAATTATGCTGACAAGTTAATCCAGGCTTGGATGTGGAGCCAAGGAAACATCTCTTTGCATTTTTTATTGATTTGCTAGTGACAATGTTCTCAGTCAGATCACACATTCACTAGCTTGTTCACGCTTTGCCTATTATTTGCATAAGTGTTGCATCGTGCTCCCCGTGGCTGCGATCCAAAAATGATTCTTCTCAATGGGTTGTATCCTGTGGTTTCAAAATTATCTCCAAGTGTTGTCCTGACTTTATGGTGTGTAATCTGTGTACACTTCCTCTGTCGCATTTAATCGACATTCAACTTTACCAATCCCGCAATGGTTCAGCATGCAGACCAAATTGACGTGCCCAACATTTTTTTTTAAAAAAAAAGAGAAAAGTGAAAAATATGTAATGTTAGTGGATCAATTCATCTCTGTAGGGATGAATTGTGTCATTTCAGTTTTCAAACTAATGAGATCAGAGCGTTTGATTTTGCCTGACACAGATGAAGCATGATGTTTTTGCCCAACTTTTCTGTAACGCCCTATATTCTCCCCAACTTCACTTAAGTTCGTAATGAAATTTTTAATTAGTAACTATTTATAGGTTGAATTGTCTTAATTTCTATATCCCCAGATTCTTGCATCGCTCCATGCTTACAAATGTAAAAGTGCGAATCCCATTTTCAAACAACACGCCTACTCGCGGATAATGAAATTTTTGATGGTAATTCATGGTTGCGAATGCCACACTCAGCTGCTGTACACTTCCTATTATGTTTGCTCGTAAACCTAGTCGCATAGTGTGTCCATTAGTTAACCACCAAATACCGAAGGACTATTATGAAGGTTTATCAGTTCTTTCTGGAAGCTGTATCATTCAATTGCTTTTTGAATGGAATCGGCAGGCCATGATTTTGCATTTTATTACATAGTCAAAACTCCTCCGTTACATTTTTTATTTATAAGACATAATACACGTTCTTTGGCGACTATTTGATCTTGCTTCAATGAAAAACATTACCGTAATACATCAGTCTCGAGCTAGTTCCTGCTAGCACTTGAATAAATTTCACAATCAATGTTTAAGATGCATAACCAACGTTTATGGTAACGCCTAGCATCCTTGGTACCACTTGCATTTGGGTTCTAGAAAAATGATTTAATTTGTCTCTATTGTGTTTAAACTAATTGACAAGCATGGCCCTAGCTTTCCTTCTAAGTATAAGATAAGGAGCATTAAGTCAGGTCTGGTGACTGAAATACGTCATTGGACAACGGTTTATGAAGGTTTATAAGGGTGTAATAATAATTTTAAAGACCGAATTCGTGTAGGATAATTAGGAAGCATCCAAATGGTCCCTCGCTCTTCTCATCCTGCTTATGAAATCGATATATCAAAGTATGTACTATGACGAGATGCGCTACAAAATTTTGCTCGCATGGATGCGTAACATCTTGCATCTACGACAGACATTTCATGCACAAATTCGGTCGCTATGAATGCTTTCGATGCTTTCAAAAAATTATTGTGCACAAAGATGGTACCCAAAATAATAAAATCAATACATGACTCTATTACTAATAAGTCTTTTCTTTTAATACCAAATCGATTTCCATAATATTAAGCGAGGGCTATATTTAGCTTTCTTCATTGACAAAAATAATGCAGTCTTCAGTCGACCTATATGGAGGCAGTTAGCGGTGCATTTCTACTCCTATCTTCTTTACAGTAATTTCGATTATTTTTACGATGTAGGTGGAAAGAGAAATCGCCATTATGAAACTTATCGAACATCCTCACGTGCTGTCGTTGACGGATGTGTATGAAAATAAAAAATACCTGTAAGTGATCAAAGTTATCCGTAAGTTATCGTTAAATCACTGCCAAAGAACGCAAGTCATTAACTCATTGTTTCATGCTGTATAACGTAGCTGCTACTGATTTATTGGCAATTTCAAACTGTAACAATTAATGCACTGTGTCGATTGATGACCTAATTAATATAAATAATTATCTAATTATTTTCCCAACAGGTATCTCGTATTAGAACATGTCTCAGGGGGCGAACTATTTGATTATTTGGTGAAAAAAGGAAGGCTTACTCCGAAAGAGGCTCGCAGGTTTTTCAGACAAATCATTTCAGCATTGGATTTCTGCCACAGTCATTCCATATGGTAAATTATTCTGAATTTTTTTGTCTATCTTAATAAAAACATATAACCGGGTGTTTAATTGTGTTAATAAAAATACCCTAAGGGTTAAACCTGTTTCTTCGGTCTAGATTAAAGTTTCAGACTGCTACAATTTGAAACTTCATGCAATCATCAATGTTTGATACATCGTACAGTCGATTATCTGACATGTATTTCAAACTATAAAATACCGTATTTATAGTTGTATTGGTCTGAAAAATGAAATATTTACAGCCCTGATTTTAAATATAAACACGTCTATTGCTGGTGCATTTCATAATTTCACTGTGTTTTTTTTTAGTCACAGAGATTTGAAGCCTGAAAATCTATTGTTGGACGAAAAAAATAATATTCGGATAGCGGATTTCGGCATGGCTTCCCTACAACCAGAAGGCTCGTTGCTTGAGACCAGTTGTGGTTCACCTCATTATGCTTGTCCGGAAGTGATTAGGGTGAGTTCCGACTCATTAAGTCGCTTAAAGCAATAGCCGATGTGCACTCGTCTGAATACTGGCGTCGCTAAAACCCCAAATTCGGTTGAGAAACCCTGCAGCCCATTATTTATCACACTTTACAATCCTGGTTTGCAAATGGAATGGAGGGTTCTGCGCAAAATTATGATATGCAATTCCGTAAACTAGGCAACGGTGAGAATTCGTGCATACGAGTACTGCATTATGAGCCTTTCTCAGTAATCGAAATTTTGCGCCAGAATTTGGACGTCGTACAATAACCCCTTCTAGCAAATAGGCGTGGTCCCTACGGTGCTCATAATAATAACGTCGATATTACCCATCCTTCACCAAGTATAAAAATATCGACTTGTTAGCGTCCCTGTCAAGTCTTGTACATTTCAACAAAAAATGTTGTTATTGGATTTGTGAACGAAAAACTGACGTTATATTTATGTTTTTTTATTCATCTTAGGGGGAGAAATACGATGGCCGCCGAGCTGATGTGTGGAGCTGCGGGGTTATTCTGTATGCACTGTTAGTGGTAATTATCACCAGTTTATTTAATCAATGAAATTATGATAATTTATCATGAGCGACACGTTTTGGAAATGAATGATGTTCATGAAGCAAGCGTAATCACCTTTTATAGCAAAAAAAATACGTTTTCTTGTTGTTTTCTAATCCTGCTGTGATATCGTTTCCTACCTTTCATCGCTGTCATTTGCTTGGTAGAGTTCATTGATAGAAAATTAATTGCTCATCCTGACTATATAGCGCACCTTTCATTTACAGGGTGCCTTACCTTTTGACGATGATAACCTTCGCCAGTTGTTAGAGAAGGTGAAGCGTGGGGTCTTCCACATTCCACATTTTGTGCCACCGGATTGCCAGAATCTTTTGAGGGGAATGATCGAAGTCAACCCTGAAAAAAGATTTGCTGTAAGTAAACAATAATTTAATTCGATATCTCATATAAGCGTATATGGTTGCACCCTGAATATGGGCAATCACTGCTAGCATGGGTGCGCTAGTATTTTGCCTGCTTCCCATGCCGCAAGAAAAAATGTTGATCTTACATGTACATGTATAATGGTTGTTGTCAAGAAGGAATCAACCATAGATAATATTCTTGAATTAATGCCATAATCTATTTTAAAATTGTAAAATTTATATATCGTATTTCAGTTGACGGAAATCCACAGGCATCCTTGGGTAATGGCGTAAGTGTTTCTACATTTTCAACCTCTATTTTAATTTTTTTCTGCGGATCGTAGCAAAGACTCGGCATTTTTAGCATATAGTTTTGATTTTTTTGTGCATGGGGCTTCTCGCTTAGATATGCTATCCTCCAGTTTTTATTATTGATTTTTCTTTTAATTTTCCTCTGTTTCGGGGTCGTTGCTTTTCCATTTGCTTTGTAAATTCATGGCAAAAGTCCACTTTGGAAAGAGATACTCAACTGGCGCAGTGTCAATTCTCCCTACAGGGGCAGCAAAAGCGACATGGAGTTGGAGATTCCAATGATGCAAGTGGTCCAAGTAAGTTCATCGAAACCAAGATTTCTCGCACTCTCGATCCCATCTTTTTGTTTAGAATTGCCATTTATAGACACGTACGAAATTACAACTGTTAAGCTTGTCTTACAAATGTCTTCCAAGTAACAAACATGGTTCTTGACTGTATTAATCTTTGTAAGAAAAAATAATAGAAATTGCTCGGGTTTGATTATCGGTTAGTTTGAATTTGTAAGTTTGCTGGTTACTGTTAAGTTTGAACGATACTTAACGGCAATTCATGCTGTATTTCTACGTGGAAAACATGGCTTCCAAAGAAAACCTTTCCTCGCAGACTCACATCATTCCAGCGATAGAGGCAGTAGATCCAGACGTGCTCCAGAGTATGACCTCGCTGGGGTGCTTCCGAGACAAAGAAAAGCTCATCCAAGAGTTGCTCAGTTCCAAGTAAGTAAGGAAACATATGACGTTAACACCATCATTTTTGCCATGCAACATGTAGCTGCCATAATTAAAGCAAACATGTCGTCATATAACTTACAACAGTAGTGACAATCACTAAACAACAGTAGTTAGAAAACTTCTAAATTTCAAAAAAGTATTTCTACTCTCGAATCTACTCTCAAATAAAATCTTTTATGAAATTCGTGCCTCTGTTTCTTTATAAATTATGTTTAACTTTTTCGTATAGCCACAACACGGAAAAGGTCATCTACTTCCTGTTATTGGATAGGAAAAAGCGGAAACCCAGCTACGAGGATGAAACTGAGGTCATCATCAGGAATAGGTCAGAATCAGGTCGAAGCGCAGCGGATCCACCAAGAAAAAGGGTGGACACTTGCCAGGTTAACGGCAAAGCTGGCCCAAGGTACTCTTTTGAGCTTCTCAGCGAAGGGTCACCACTCACTCCAAGGCGTGCATTACACAGGTTATGGGGTTCATTTTGTACGCTGATGTGTCTTTGTAAATGTTGACCACGATTAACAAGTATTTATTTTTCTTCCCTTCTAAGAAATACGAGACGTGGCAGTGGAAGTCTACATCCTAGCTATCCAACGAGTCCGAATCCTTCCCCGTTGAATAGTCCCAAACTCACACCAAGAGGCACCCCAGAAGAAAGTCCTCTCAATACTCCACCTGGGTCTCCTGCTCTCACTCAATACCCACACTGGAGGACGAGGCTCAATACTATTAAAAATAGCTTTCTAGGAAGTCCACGGTTTCATAGGAGAAAAATGCAAAGTGGGTCAAACTTAATTTACCTGTTGTCTGACCATAATTACCAGATGGTGTTAACCAAAATCGTTATTATTATTTAGCACCATCGGCATCTGAAGAGGTCAATTTAACGCCTGAGTCGTCCCCAGAGTAAGTAATTCGTATGACTTAAAAATAATTTAAAAAGCCCTGCCACGTTTTCATACTTATATGCTCTAGTCTTCATTAACTGTGTTTTATAGAATAAAAACCGCATAAAAATATCCGGAATGTGTAGGAATGAAACTATCGGAAATCTGTTTACTTACCTGCAAATATTTTTCATATCGATGTAGATTAACTAAGAAGTCGTGGTTTGGAAGTTTAATGGGAACTGAAAGGGATGAAACCTATGCCATTATTGTTCATGACAAGCCTCTCAGCACGGTCAAAGCCGACCTAATCCACGCATTCTTATCGGTGAGTCATAATTGGAAAAAAAAAGAATTTTGAGAACTAATAACTACATTTAATTTTTTTTAATTGAACTGACCTTTTATTCATAGATATCTGATTTGAGTCATAGCGTCACTTCGCCCATGTCCTTCCGAGTGGAATATAAACGTGGGGCAACTGGACCAACGATGTTCCAAAGGAATGTTCGTCTTCAGGTAGACATTACTCAAGCTAATAGCGGAAGAATGATGGCAGGGAGCAACCAAAGTGTGAGCGTGGATGTTCCTTCAATCTACTGTATCAATTTTACGTTGATATCAGGTAAATTCACGAATCTATTATTGGATTAAAAATGATACCTGGCATGTGGATTTTCAAGGACATTGAAAATGCTTGAATGTTTTTCTTCTAACTCTAGGTAACATTCGTCGGTTTAAACGTATTTGCGAACACATTCAAAGCCAGGTGTTGTCTAGGCGACCTCCAACTTCGCCAAGAACCTACCGGAAATTTAATACTGAATTAAGTGAAAGCTCTTCTTGTGGATCGGATAGATCTGATAGGCTCTCACCCACTCCAATGCACAGCTTAGTAAGTGACTTACATACTTCTATTTCATTATAGTGTTGATTTCATTTGTACAGTTCTTTGCCAAGGTTAGTGACGATTGCACAAAAATAAAATAGACACGTACATGTAATTTAAGTTATTTTAATGCTACATAGATTTCTAATTTTTTATGCCATTGTGTTTTTGTTTGTTGTCCAATTAAGCTAGATTTAATATAACAGTAACCTGCCTTTTTTCTCCATGTTGGGGGCCTTGTGGCACTAACTTTAAAGAACAATGCCTCCCTGCCTGCCATCTTATTTATCTTATCCTGCGCCTCAAGGAGTTGAGCGCTATTTAATAAACTGCGATTGAATTATTTACAGACTGATACTGAGGACTGCACGGCAGGCTTAGATAATTATGAAAAGGACAGGCAGAAGTTGCCAACGAGGCAGCGTTCTGAATGTCGCAATTTGGTGAATGGTCGCCGAAATTCCGTCGATCCTAAAGTCCCTAGGGACAAAGTCTGACATCTTGTGCTATTATTTAACTTACAAATTTTCAAGATGTTTTCAGCACGGAAATATTCAACGCAGTTCAATTATTGACAATTGAAAGCTCTGCCATGAAGGCTTATTCATTGTTAAGTTTTTTCTACAAGATCGAAGGACTTGAATTCAAGCTGGGTTTGTGCAATGGAATGTCGGTGAAGAGGTGCGCTTCAGAAGATCACCACCTGCCTAGGTTTCCTCCCGAAGTCAACTCTGTCTAGCCACTACTGGTCAACGAAAGAAGCCAGGGCCATCCTAGTGTGGCTTGCGAGGGGTCGAAGGTCAGTGGTGAGGTTAAAATAATTGGAAATTGAAGTAATGGAAATGCCACAAATTGAACGTCCGATTGCATCAATTTACCACGAATGATCATAATTTCCATTTGTGTATTTTTGTTTTTGTGACCACTGTTCCACTAGTATACTTATTGGTCTAGGACCTTATTGAACGTCAAAGTGCCTAGCATTTCTGCCACATGGAACAGCGGAAAATCGTAAAGATTGTTTCATGAATTTTTCATAGCATCTGCGCTGACATCGAACACAAAAAATCATACATGTGTGCGAGCTGTCATAACACCCAGAACAGTAATCTTCCCTGTGTGTAGTTCTGCATAACTGCGGGCAGCTGTTTAATTTTGTTGTTCCCTAAAAAGGTGTAAATACCTTATTTGCAAGACGTTCAATACTTCCAATATTTCAAAGTCTTTTTTAACCAGACCATTGGCTATGTGCAATAAATATCGTTAATTTAGGAACTTATGGATCCAGTTGAAATCCATAACATTCTAGTGATATAGCTTCTCGCAATTTCCCGTTTGAATTCATTGAGTTTTATTTTTTTATTGCAGTGTATAGTAGTGCTATCACCATTTAAAAAGAGTGTCTCTTTTCATTCAGGTTACTGCCCTTTTGTGCGCAAGCATTCAGACGTTTTATTCTGTCTGCTTTAGCACACGTACATTCCATCAAATGCTATCTTATTTGTTCCCGGTTTTATTATTTAATTTTGGTCGCACTAGGTGACCTCATGCATTTGCTTGCCATCCACTATCGACCTCAGTAATTCCACCAAAAGGGGATTTATATTTCAATGTTTTAATTGGAATTTTATCTAATCAATTACCGTTTCTCATTATAGTTAGGATCTAGTGTGACGAAAAATAGTTTCATCAGGCCCAGGGCAGTTTTTTCTTGTTTTAGGCAGGTCATGGAGGAATCCAGGAACAGGGTCTTCCGCTCAAAATTGCCTAATTCTTGTCTAGAACCCAAGCCAAATTTCACAAAATGATGGTACAGTTTCAATGCCATTCCAATCCTACGATGATCAAGTAGGATTTTCTCAACCAAAGTATTACTGAACCAAACCATCTTTCACGACATGTCCGTACATGTAGCTAATCGTACTAAAATTAACATTACAAATTCAAAGGACCGACAAACATGTACATATAATGAATCTGCTTATTTTGGCTGAGTTCCGGTCGCACATTTCCAAATAAACACTTATTCTTATTAATTAGCAAGTTTTACAGCGACAAGCCAAATTTTAAATTTCAAGAAAAGTTTTTGAAAATACAAATTGTGATATGTGAACAACCTCATGGCGAATCACTGATAATAGAATGATTTGCTGCAAATTAGTAGCAGATCATCTTAATTCCTTAAATGTGGATTAGTAAATTTTTTAATTAAATGATTCCCTAATGCTGACCTACTGGAATATTTACATTGTATTTCATAAGATTACAATGGTATGGAATGCAAAATTTTGCAGAATAGGAAATCTAGCATTTGCCAGTTAATGAGTATAAGCTATGGGTACTTATGACTAGGTGCACCACATTTCATTTAATTTAGAGTGCAATTAAGGTGTATTTTAATCTGCATAAATAGTTGAGATTGCGGATAAAAATCCATTTCTAAAAGCCTCAAAATTAAATTTGAGTTTTATGCATCCTGTCGTAAAACCACTTAGTCACGATATCATAAACTTTAGTTTGGGTATATTTGGTTTCGTTGGAAACGTTTGACTATTTACTATTAAATGAAGACTTTGGTTTTTCCGAAAAGCCGGTGGTATCAAATAGTATGTTAGAGTAATTGTTGACAAATTTATATGAAAAGTCGACTGACCATGCACTCACTAAACTGAATATTATTCACGTTTGCAAATGTATGAAATACAGGTGTCTATTAAATTATCTATCATAGGCAAGCCAAATATGACATCTCTAGAGAATTAAATTAGACCGTATAACATTGTGATGGAGGGGATCGAGGTTGCATGATATTATGATGTCTGAAACTCAAATAAGAAATGCAGTACACTGTATGTGGCGTATGTGTTCTTAAGAGTGTAATTGATGAAAGATTAAGTTTATTTGGAAAAACGTGTAGTTTGATATGCAAAATTCGATTTGATGGTTGGCCATTTTGATCGATTTGTGGTTGAATTGATAAACAAAGTATATTGCAAATCTTATTGCAATGCCATTTCCAACATTCGCAACATTTAACAAAGTAATTTTCTTATTTTATGCATTTACTTAATAAAAAAGCAGTTTTAATGGTCTGAATATAATTACAAAAAAATGTGTTATCAAAAATCATTATCCTAACTTTATTGTTGTAATTGCAGCTTGACATTGCTATTGCATTTTATTAGTAATACATGAAATAAGTTCGCAAGTTATTTCTTGATTGTTTATGAATTAAGAATTGTTTTGTTGTAGTTGATAAAGCACAAATTGAGTTTTTTTTTTTCTCAAAATTTCACGTTTGGATAACTCTAAATAACAGTTCCCAATACATGCGGAGTTCCTCAAATCCTGAAAAGAAATTAGTTAATTTATGAGTTAATGTGCGAGAAATGGTGTTGTTTGATGAGATAAATTGAGAAAATATATGATTATTTTTGGTTTATATCTGGTTTCATCCATTAAATGTTCACAATGAGTGAATCAAACCTATATGAATGTTGATTTAATCTAATGTACCCATTATGATTCGGGTATCTCTTAAACAATAGGATGCGTATCAATGCAAATCCTTCTGATGAAACTTGCCAGTTTAATCATGTTATAAAAGAATACCTTTTATTTATAATAGTCCAAAAAAACACTGTTTACATGTTCGAGATGTTAGATAATGGCATGGTAAAACAAATTTCGCAAAATTTCTCCAGATATGACATTTCAGTGCATTAAATTTACCTTGTGCTGTGCTTTAAAATATAATTTAATTTTATCATTCAACGTTTAATTCTGCTTTCTAATAAAGGACGATTGAAGTAGCTAGGTACTGACTGGTCACACTTCCATTATGAAATAAGTCCCTCACTGTACTGTGCATGTACATAGATCTGTTATCTTTAATTAATCCATTGTAAGTATATGAAGATTTATAGAAATTAAAGCTATTCACATGCTGATATCACTAGAGTTGACAATTTAATATAATACGGGTTTTTTTTTTCAAGAATTGTTGCACATCTATCTTCATGTAATCAACATCAAGCAAAATCGAATCTTATGGAATTTCTAGCTACCCAAGACTAAAGAAGAACACGTAAACGGTACAAACATTTGTATAATGTTGCCTACTTACATGTATTATCACATTTGCAAACACTTCTATTAATTTTCCTGAGAGCAAAATCAGATTATTGGTTTTGATCATATTATGTAAATTGATTTTATGTCCAATTGTAGAACTTGTTATTTGGTTGCAGCATTCGAGAGGAGGGATTATTCATGCATAATATTCTGTCAAAGATTGGTGTTCGTGATAAAACGAAATAAGCAAATATTGCGTGCGCTCAACACAAAAAGCGCTATTATATTGAAACAAATGCGTAGCAATTTGCTAAATGTGGAGGCATTAATAATATTCTCAGTAGACTCAGTAGCATACTTCTGACAGGTACTTGAATGATGGAGTTGGCCTATTCTATTAAATGGCAGAAACCATTTCGTATTTTGATAAAATAAACGGACGCACATATAGATAGATACATGTTCATCTTCGTTCGATATGAACAAAGGTATTAATGGAAACGTTAACTTAATAATCTTATTTTTTGACATCTAAGATGATTGAATTTAACTTACCAGTTTCCACTGACGAGTTGTTTATTTTCATACAGTTCATGTTTGATACTCGAAAAAAAATGCATCATCGAACTTATAAACCCAAAACCTAAAATTAATGTTAAAAAATAACTTACTGTATCTATTTTTAGACTTTTTTGTTTGTATAAATTATGTTATTAACTTCAAATTCTATTACTATTACGATTGATTTGAAAATAGTTTTCATAAATCTATCGATTTATAAAATTCAAAATATGTAAAAGAAAGTCAAATGCAACTTGGTAGCAATGTATTTAAAAAAGGTGACGAAAACATAGGCGAGATCAAGTCCTTTATGATACCGGTATGTTTTTCCTTCCAACGTAGAGCCAATTTGATTGCATTTCCAGCATGCGCATCGATAATTCATATATCAAAATTGGGGGGTCGTTTAATAATATGTTAAACGTGGTCATTATTCTAGCAGCCAGTTGCTATAGAAAATAATTTGTTGACACTAAAACGAGATGTGTCAACATAAATGCGTGTTTAATAAAGCACTTGAGGCGATTCTTGTCAAACTAGATCCAATCTCATAAATGAACAATGGTGAAGGTAAGATTCAGATTCTTGTTATTTCGTTTATATTTCGTATTCGATTCCTAGCACTGTTTATCAGAAAGCAGTTTAATTTCATTTATAAATAAGGATAAAGTCACAAAGTAAAAGTTCTCTAAATAGATGATAGAATATATTCGGAATGGTTTATGAAAATATGATTTGCATAAAAAACGTCAAGTTAGCGTCGTATAGTATTATGCTTATAGCGTTATTAAGAACTTTGGAACTGAAAGACCTGTATATTTCAAATGGCCGCACATTTAGTTCAATTTAATATTCCTTATAGAAATCGTGTTCACCGCACAAACGTGTTGCGAAAAACGTCAATATTAAACACATTGGTCTTTGGACTACTGACGAGATAACATGCGTGAAAGTACCCAGAGAACGATTACACTTTCAGGAGTTTGACTATTTTGATGGTACGTTTTCGTTATTTCAATACGAATAGGCAGACAAGTAATTATCGTACGATTTAGTTATGATCTGCAAATGTTTAGATGATCATGGATCCGTTGAAAGAAGGGACCTGAACGATTTTTTTAACCGAACCACCATATCTGGAATGATTCAAGTAGGAACCAGAAGTAGCATAAAATGGAAGATATTTTGGTTGCTGATTTCCTTATCCGGTCTTGCAATGTCTCTCTATCAAAGCAGAGATGTCCTGACTGATTTTATTGGGTAAGCGAGTTATAATTTTTATACCCACGCAGTTTTGCACTAATGTGACATGTGCTCGTATGGGAACGTTGATTATGCCATAGCCAAATAGATTATACTGTTTCTGGTTGTAGAAAACTTAGATAGGCCACTATCTCTCTCTCTCACCCCAAGAGCCATGTTGCTTTTTAGGAAACGTTAGTTCGTTAGTGTTTTGCAGCATGTCTCCACCAGATAGGTTTTACAACAAATTATGTAAGCCCACATAAAAGTTAATTTTTTATAAGGGAGCTTCGTATTGGGAGTGTGCAACGCCACTGGTGGTGCTGCAGTCAGCCACTTTCATGGCCGCGAGAGTAGGATAAAAGCCTCAAATGCATTGGGAAGTTTTTCGTTTTCCCCAAATAAGCTCGTAAATGCAAGCTAATTATCATTTTAACGGTTTTGACTAACTCTGTGATACCCAGTAATACTCTTTGTTGGTATTTAAAGCATTCCGTATTTATTTTTGGGCCACGAGCCTGAGTTTATCCAACTTCGCCGTGTTATTTGATGAAAGTATCCTACTTTCATGGGAGCTTACTCGACTGTCACTAGATGGCGACCCTTTCGCTGCACGCTCCCAATAGTGAATTAGGGCCGGTATGCAAACGTATTGACATTCTCAACAGTTAATTATTGTGAACCCTAATAAAAGAGGGATATTCTTATTTCGAAACAAAATACATGGCAATCACAAACGATGCGAAGACTTTAAAATAAAAAAGAATACATACAAATTTCTTCTCATCAAAACGCCAAAGTGAGACACACGATTTAGTATAGATTATACTTGTTGTTTTTCACAACAGGGATCGCACCATTCAGTCGATTGTCTACAGAAATATAAGAAAAGTCCCATTTCCATCACTAACATTGTGCACAAATGTACGGTTTACATACTCTAAGAAAACCGAGTCGCCCGAGATAGCAGAACTGCTATGTCCTGGAGGGATCGTAGAAGGTTGCTTCAGGACCAACAAAACCAAAAAGAAATTCGGAGAAGTAAACTCATTGAATTTATTGCAGATCACTAGCCACTATAGCCATGCTTTGAACTCTAGCATTGACTAAACAACATATTTGCCAGGTTGATAAAAAAGAACTGGAACTTCTCACAGAGCTGTTGAAGATGCAATCCAACTTTACTATACAAGAGAGAATGGAAAAATATTACACCAAGCCACCGTATTTTATTAGCAGTTGCTCTTGGAAGGGAACAAAATGTGATTTTAAGTAAGGTCATCCGGCTTATAAGTGGTATTGCGTGCATTTAGGTACGCCATGTTGCGTACGAAAATGATCTTCCTAAACAATTTTTTTTAGTAATACAGATATATTTCATTTCTTCAATAATTTACTTCGAGGCAATTGCCTGACTTTCAACATGGGGCTAGCAACACAGTTAGATGGCGTCGAAAATCGCGGTATTATTCGTTAAACGTTAAGATGAAATCAGAATTGTTGTTATATTCGTGTTGATAAATACGATATCAATCTTCTTCTCCGTAGAATTTGTCGTTGAACTAGGACTAATTCGTCTCAGCAGAAGGTTAAAATTTAACTACATATCAGCCTCATATTGGGTTCACACCGCTGGGACAGCACCAGCACTTCACTCGGAAAATGCTGGATCCATGTTCCCTGGGGACAAACTGCGAATCGAATTTAATATTGTAAGATATTTTAAAGAATATTGTAACACCTTATCTGCAGCGTATGACTAAATCCCAAAGAATTTAAAGTCACCCATGCCTGTAAAGTCCTAACCTCATCAATTACAACATTTAATTTTTTTTAAGTGTTTACATTACATGGACATAATTTTTAAAAAAGCATAAGAACTAAAGTTTCTTTTTATTTGGTTCACGGATAGTACCAGCAGGTGGCGCTGTAACCGTTAAAATAGACAATAGTGTCCTTAGTCCAAACTACTGATCAGTGTTAAGCTCAATTTCAAAAGAAAATTGAATTGAAATGATATACCCACATTGTATAAAAATCAATCAAGGTTCGCAATCTGTACTCTCTTCAGAAATTGCGCTTAACACTGATAACGATTTGGGCGCATGAAACCAATGATCATCTTGAAAACGCCATTTTGTATTCTAGTGAACACTGCGCCGCCTATTAGCACTTTCTGTGTACCAAATACAGGAAATAAACAACTTAAAATGTTCTCCTGTATTTTTACAACATATTTTCTTTGAAAACTTACAGTGTTTCTGAAATTGTAATTTTTGAATGAGTAGCACTTTGTGATTGCCCACGTGTCCTATGCGACAAGTCTATTAATCAACCTATTTTTTATAATAATGCAGCAAAACCACAGTCGCACTGAGTCGAAATCGTGCGTGTCATCATGGAAGACAAGATACAGAAAACAAAACGTTTATTACACTGATGAATATCCATTTATATACGATCAAGCGGTAATTAGTCGTTCCATTGACTCGATATTGCTATGAGTAAAATTGGCACGCTGTATAAAGTGGCAAACACACAGTACATTGGTGCTATGCCTGATTGCCAGCGTTAAGGGGCTTATACATGTAGTGTTTTTGCATCTTCATGTACACTGTACATGTATGTTGGTGGTTGGTTTTATTGATTTGGAAATGTATTTTATAGAATTGCATTTTTAAATTGGAAAATGACGAAGCCCTTAAGCATCAGTGCTACCACGCTAGCGTTCCTCACGATGATCTCTATTCAAAGTTACAGAACAATGGGAGTAACCTAACTGTCACGATGGGTAAGTTTATTTCTGTCCGGTATATCAAAACAAAGAATAATATAATTCAAAAAGTCAAATTGAATAGTGAAATCTGATTTGTTATACTTTAAGATCAATTTCGGGAATGCGCAGGTTTAACGGACGAAATATCCGATCGCTTCAGAGAAATCTGCAAACCACCTTGCAAGTAAGATTCTGAATGGAATTTGTTTAACTTTGTCCTTAATGGAGACTAATTAAATTTAACTTTGAACATGCAGCGAACTAACCATTAAAACGAGCATAAATTCAATTTCACTAATTCTCGAGGTAAGTTGCCTCGAGGTAATTCTCGAGGTATAGCTAATGTATGAAATTGTGCCAATAACATGTTGTAATGCTTTTATTTTGATCGAAGAATCTCGTCGAGGAATCAATTTTAGAAGACGAGAATGTAACCGACGATAATAATGTAATAGATTTAGCGTAAGTTATAATGGCGATCTTTTCAATAACGATTTGATATCAAAAGAGAAAATTCAATCGGAGCTAATCATTCATTAACGGATGGAAATTAATGTATAAAATTAAGGAAGTTGCAATATTTGCTGCGTTAAGATATCATATGACACAAAACACTTCAGCTTAGATAAATGTGATTTTATAGATTCTATTTAATAAAAAATGACGAGCGTGAAGAGTTGATTAATCTGGAGCATAGAGTGAGGAGTTGAGGTTTCCTCATCATGAGAAATGGAATGACACTTGTGAGACCTGGGCTTCTGTCAGGGACAGAAGAGATCTCAGTTTCAAAGAACGCAGTGGAATTTGTTGAATAAGAACGAGCCGTAGCAACAAGGATTAGGCTGGTTGCCAGCGAAAGAGGTTGAAGTCTGTTCTGATCCTGGAGTAACTTGGATTTAATGCAAATCTAACTTAGCAAATGCACGGATCCGGCGAAAAGAAAA
>JAQFYZ010000512.1:0-40521 GCA_034695085.1 Cylindroiulus punctatus | reverse complement strand
GGGCTCCGCCTGCGCCCCCCTCTTGTCTGCGCCCTAGGCGGCTGCCTAGTTCGCCTATATTGTAGAGCCGGCCCTGGAACTTAGACAGGTTCTACTGTATATAATATCTGGGGATATTCAGCGTACACGTATTCCTGCGTTTTTTTTTATATATACGTGCATACAGTATATGGTGCATGTGATTATGATAAGCTTTGTGCTGAGTTAACACTAATGCGTTTGCGGTTGCGCTCGGCGTTTGCGTCCAGTGCGAAGCATTCACACATGTGCGGGCAGCGGTCGTTGCGCTTATGTCCTGTCTCTTTGCAAAAGCGTCGTACGAACAAACTATTATTGTAGCCCGTTATCGTTCAACAGGGGCGCACACGCACTCCAATTGGCTCAATATGGAGTCCTCCGTTGGAAAGGAGGGCATCATTTTATTCCACGCTAATACATCTTGGACATTCCTGGAAATCACCGAGGATGCATAGGAATATAAAAAATGTTGGTTATAGGTATGTCATATCATTTTGCTAAATTTACTCCCCCCATATGCTTCCACACGATCCCCATTCATTATCTGAGCGGCTCGCGATTGTTCAGTAGCCATCTTGTTTTGCTCCAAAAACGCAAGGCCGACATAAAAGTTGAACTCGAGTCTTCTCGATGTTTCCTGCAGTTGCAGAGCAAAACAGACGATAAAAATGCGAAATGGGCGGGGCAAACACGAGCAACCACAAACGCGCTAGTGTGAACCCAGCATCATCTGTGGAGATATTTGCTGTTATCATGCTTACAATCAGATTTTGAATTTCCGTTGGGACAATTTTATCTATAGGGATTGTTGAACATTTTTGCTTGGAATGGCGAGCTGTTTAAAGCTGTAAGGTGAGCACCACGATTAACAGTAAGTAAATATCATAAGTGACTAATTGTATGGGAAATTAAACTCGAATAAATAATATGGTACCGGGACCTGATGTTTTTTAAGGGCAGTCCGTGAAAAACTCAACATGCTTAATTTTTTTACACAAAGTACAGATATCAATTAAATTTAGATTAATTATCGGTTTAAAGCTCAGAAAGCAACTTTAAAAACTATTTGTAGAGAAACATTATATTAAAAACCAGATCCAGCACTACAAGGCACTGCAATGCCATACAATTGCCCTCACTTTGCTTTGCACTGCTGGTATTGCACCAAGGATGGGTATCTTTCTGCTTGTGTATTTGATAAATCACCAATTTCAATAAGGTAATTAATATGATGTTAAGTTGTACGCACCAATGTATCTGTATCTAATAATTTGCGCCTATTTCCCACTTGTAAGTTGTGACTGGATACAAGTAGAGGACGCACATTGTAATTGTGCATGCTCCTCTCTAACATTCTGTAGTGCCTTGTTTACATATCTGGCGTGTAGGCGTATGCTCACGCATAATGTACCTAGTTAATTTGAATAACTTGTAATAAAATAGCACCTGATGAAGACGTTAATTTGTCGAAACATTGTGCAGTAGAGGAATTAAATTGGCTGTGTAAGAATCCATCTATTTAATTTAGCTGCAAGCCTGCACGACCGTGACCAAGGGAGGGATGTAGCATGTAATAGCCTACTACATAATGCAAATACTGTAGGTTATAAGGAACCCTTTTACTCTTTCGAACTCCCAATTTCACCACCAGAGGGCCCACAGTCTGACCCCTAAAAAAGAGGAGGAATGACCTAAAATCATTCCTCCAATAGACTAAGGACCAGTCCACCTTTTGACCCTCTCACCCTTGCCCAGGCCCTACGTCAGACTTCACACAGTCCCAATGACCTCCTAAAGGTCTATAAATACTGGGGACCTTGTCGGTAAACGGCAGTCTGCCTGAACAGCTCGACACCAGCTCTTGTCTGCCTCAGCCTACTCCTGACTTGGGATCAGAGACCGCAATTGATATTCTTGCTTGCCGCCGCTCGATACACTCGAGCCGCCACTTGTACCTGAACATTGCAGTTTTGCCGAAATAAAGTCGACCGATACACAAGCCGCACTCAGACTCGTTCGTGCCTTCTTCTTAGTTGCCCACGTTCCGACATTCTGCACGGATCCTCCGTCGTCCGGTTCCCGAGCCAGCCTGCCGATCAATCCAGGTCGGGCCAAGGAACTCATTCCCGACTCCCGATCGGATTTGGGTCCCATCCCGCCCCCTGCCGCGGCCTCCTACCGAAGGCCCGATCAACCAGCTGCAAGACGCCTGACCCTGGACCAGCCGTCCGCAGCCACAGATACAGTCCTCCGATCAAGGATTGAGTCGGGTCCCTGTCGGACCCCCCAGCCGACCTCGCTGGTCTCCGCCCTTAGGACTGGTCCCGACCGCTTCCCGACCCTCGACGGTTTGCCCCCACCCCTGGTTCGGTCCTATTCCGGTCCGACACGTTATCCCTTATCCTCCGACCTCATCCGACTTCCGGAAAATTCGGAGAAGGTGGGAAGGTTGCCCAGAGAACTTAAACAACATCCCATAAGGTAATACTTCCATTAATTTCAGATTTTCTAACAGCTTCCAAGCTTGCATACACTGTACATGTACGAGCGTTATAACACGTCATAAACCACCAGAACAATAAATGATGTACGTGTACCCAGTATTTACAGCGTCCAGTTGTGCACATTTGAAACCTTTGGCCTTGCCCTAGTTTAAAGTATGTGTACATACGCTCGTACAGCACAGTCCACGTGAACATACATGTTCATGTAACTGTATTCTAACCATCAACGTTTGCAGATTATTGTACGCCTATGTCGTAAAACACTGCTGTATTTCATGAAAAGGTTACTATGTATGGGTCAAAAGTGATTATTGCAATCCGCACCCACCATTTCCAGTACTGTTTCCACATCATTTACGGTCATTTATCGATTTTAGGTTATTTTTCTCTGTAACTAACATAACGTTAGCGATATAGACTATGTAATCAGTCAAATGCATTTTTAATATGGAAAAGTGAGAAAATTACCCTTGCATGAAAACCGGGAAACTCGGAGAAAGTAGTTTTCACAAATTTAGTCACATTGATATACAGAACATGCAATTTTTATACGAAGTTTAAAAACATGGCGTCTAAATTATGAACTTTTAATGAATACATGTTGAGTTCATTCCTTGTTCATCTGTTAATGTACAATTTAATTGTCCATACTGCGTATTGACAGTTGCTACTTTACAATAAATTATGTTTGCCTTTGTCTTTGAACAAGGGCTAATAAACAAGTGCCTCTGTATACACTGTACATGTACATGTAGGTAAATTTGTATGCCGTGGGTCATGCATCTTCAAACAAGGAGTGAAAAAAGGACGACCACTGACAATAAGCACATGGTCATTGAGGTAAAAATTGAAGACCTCATCGGAATAACGTTATAAACAATAAAATTGAAAAAGTGACATTAGGTGGAATTATGCATAAATCAACATCTACAATAAGATAGGCTGATTATTTTGTGGTGTTAGATAACACATATATGTATAATCACATAGGTCCACACTGTTGCTTAAACGTAATGTAAACGGAATGCAGCCTAATGTAAGGAAGATGGCTATTTTTTGCGTTCCTGTAAAATTAGATTTGTTGAGTTACAACGTTATTCGGATTTGGTGTAATCATCAATCCATATCACGACATTATTCGAAACAGGTAGGTATGCCACATATTCCCAATGGCATTGATGTCATCTTGAGGCATGGGTGTGCATTTTCAGAGAAATAGGAGGGGACACCATGCAAGTCAGTTTGATGAAGTATTTCTGATGAGGGGACGTTTAAATACTGCAATAACATTTTTGTGATTTGCAGACCCCCTTAATGATGGCAATCATCATTTGTCATCATTTAGTTCACCCACTTCTACATAAATTTAAAAGCCTGGGAGGCAATATAATGATGACGTCAACGTTCACGTTGATCAAGTGAGCTGGCAATAATGTTTGTAATGAGCCTGGGACTATAAAAGTTACAACTCTTCATGATCCATACACAAAATATCAACAATTCTTTCCTCCCCTTCATATAGTGACTGCCTTGTTTGCTTAACTATTTCCTATGCTGAATAACCAAATCTATAAGCTGAATCTCTCAGATTGGCAGTCCCCCAGTCCATTCTGTTGTATAATGGACTAATGTGGATAATGTGGACCAATACGAACGAAAGATGCATTCATGTATTTTAGCCTACTGTCCAGTACAGCATTCAAAATGAGACATGTCATTAGTTTCGAAATTAATCATCAAGTTGGCTCATCTGAAAAGCGCCACCTAGCACAACTGTTGCTGAATGACACAGCTGTACAAGCCCATACCTGCATTTGCCAACATTTCACGGCATATAGTTTAATGTCCATGAAGCAATGTGCCATTGCGGTTATAAATTTCTAATCCCACTTTTGTTTCAGAGAGGTTGGTAACTGTCAAGCATGCTGAGCCCAAACATGAAACATGGTATTCACTGTTTTTTATTCACGTTTCTCGTCGCGTTCCTTGTATATCAAGATACTTCACCGCCTGACCCCGAGTTCAGTCCCATAGAAGAGTATGGTTATGTTCTAACGGTGATATTGTACGCAATTCAAATGCTGCCACTGTTGCTGACTCCAATCGCCATTGAGACTGCTCTTGGACTGCTTCTGTTCGACGCTTTCGGCACAGTGAAGCTCAGATGCTCTCCAGACCGGATGCCCTTCATCTGCTTCCGCGTCATCACCAGAGGGGATTTCCCCTCAATGGTCAAGCGCAATGTTGAGCATAACAGGAACATTTGCGTCGAAGCAGGCTTGCAACGCTTTGAGGTGGAAGTAGTTACTGAAAAATCCATCGGAATCCCAACAACGTCCCAGACCAGGGAAGTGCTGGTGCCTGCCACCTACAGAACAAAGAGTGGTACCATCTTCAAAGGGCGAGTTTGTCAGTACGCCTTGGAAGACAACCACACCTTGCAGGACGAAGACTGGGTTGTCCATTTAGACGAAGAGACGCTCGTCACACCAGGTGCCGTGCGTGGCATCATGAATTTCATCAGCGACGGAAAGCACCATATTGGACAGGGGGTCATCAGCTTTGCCAACCAGGGTGTTGTGAACTGGTTATGTACTCTCATGGACTGCAATCGCGTGGCTGATGACCTGGGCAGGATGCGTTGGGAATTAAACATGTATCATCAGCCCTCATCAGGCTGGAAGGGGTGCTACATCGTGGTACAGGCAGGAGTTGAAAGAAAAGTTGGTAAAAAATAATTATTGAGAAAAATAAATAGGGTGAAAACCTCTATGTCAGACGGATACTGTATATACGATGCGTACTAGATGTATCCGAGTTATTTAAAGGTTTTTTTTGAGCTAACAATATAAAAGATAAGGATAAGGAAGATAAGGAAGGGGCTTACATATCGACATAATATCGATATTTTCTCACCAAAACAATTCAACGATCAATAGTCACAAATCGTTATGTGTGCACAAACATTCAAGTGAAGATTTGGGAATAGCAGGTCACGTGACTCGGATATTTAAACGAAAAATTATCTACATGATTAGCTAAAAAACTAAAAAAAAAAACTTAAGTTTTTAGGACGTGTTAACAAAGCAACCGAAAAAATACGTGATTAATTCATGTTGAGTAAATTCTTGCTTCATAAATGATTTTCTACCCTCGTGGAGAGAACCTCTATGTCAGAGAATACATCAAACATTAGAAAAATTCAGTTGCAGTTGTCAGGTCAAGCAGAATTTTCTCCAACATGCCATGGTTCTCTCCAAAGGGTGGAAAAAGCGTGATAATTAACTTGCATGTATGCAAAAGCAATTTGGTAAACACGAGCTGTCACGTTTCTGTATCCTGTCTCTGCCTATTAGGCAAAACAAATTGTCCGACTAAGATGGTTTTCCTCGTTGGTGGTGTTATAGGGTACACCATTTATAGAGGTAGGTCCTAATGTTAATTGTGTGACACACGTCTTGTGCAGAAACAAACTGTCTCTATAGCATGTTGGGCTTATGGAGGGGTTGTCATTTGTTCCTAAATTAAACAACTTATACATGTCTATTTGACATCACCTTGCAGGTAAATTACGACAATGGTGTTGAGCTCTGCCTAGCTGAAGACCACTGCTTCAGATTGAAGGCCATGATGCAAGGCTACAGCTTCGGCTTCGTCGAAGGGCAATTTTGGGATAAAAGCCCTTTCACCATTTGGGACCTAATCCAGCAGCGCAAGAGGTGGCTACAGGGGCGTCTCTCCGCGGTGATAAGCTCAAAATTTTCAATTAGAGTGAAGTGCTTCACCGCGCTGATATTGTGCGCTCTGATATGCGTACCAGTGAGTCTGATGGCCGTTCCAATCAGACTCATGTTTCCACTTCCGGGACTGCGGACTGCGGACGCAGTCTCTCGCTATAATTTCGCCGTTGCTCTCTACATGTATCTCTTTGGGGTGGTCAAATCGTTTGACGTTGACAAGATTGGGCTATCAAAGTTTCTGCTCTATCTTGTGGGGAGCGTGGTAGTAGCCTTCCCAGTAGACGTGGTATTGCAAGTCCCAGTGATCATCTTGGCATTTTGCACGAAAAGCAATTTCTTTTTCATCGTGGAGAAAGAAGAGGCGAAAACAGTACACCAACCGGGAAAAATTCTGGAAAGCGTGATAAGGTTGTCAAAGCATTTTGTTTCGTACAAAGTAAACATTTCGAAGAGTAACATTGGACACTAAGGCGACATCGACATTTACGAATTTGAATCCGTAAAATGTATTTCATTTATGTTACGCTGGGCTCAAAATTAATAAGTGTGGAATATCGCATTTACTGAAATAAACAGTTTGTTACCGCTAAATATGTGGGTGACTACACTACCAGGATAACGGGATAAAATATGGAAATGAAAAAAAGATCTATGGGGAGGAGAAAATGCAATTTAAATCTTTTCGTACACATACATGTACGCTATCTGTGGATATTCAGCGTACATGTATTTTTGCGGGGTTTTTTTTGTATATACGTGAATACAGTATATTGTGCGTGTGATTATGATAAGATTTATCTGTGGAGATATTTGCTGTTATCATGCCTACAATCAGATTTTGTATTTCCGTTGTGACAATTTTACCGATGAGGATTGTTGAACATTTTTGCTTGGAATGGCAAGTTGTTTAAAGCTGTAAGGCGAGCACCACGATTAGCAGTAAGTAAATATCATAAGTGACTATAATTGTATGGGAAATTAAACTCGAATAAATAATATGGTACCGGGACCTGATGTTTTTTAAGGGCAATCCGTGAAAAACTCAACATGCTTAATTTTTTTTACACAAAGTACTGATATCAATTAAATTTAGATTAACTATCGGTTTAAAGCTCAGAAAGCAAATTTAAAAACTAGTTGTAGAGAAACATTACATTAAAAACCATATCCAGCTAGGATAGCAAGGTCACCAAATGCAAGGCTGAGTTCATTACTGGCTGCAAGCCTGCACGACCGTGACCAAGGGAGGGATGTACATGTAGCATGTAATAACCTACTACATAATATAAATACTGTAGGTAATACATCCATTAATTTCAGACATTCTAACAGCGTCCCAGATTGCATAGACTGTACATGTACGAGCGTATAACACGTCGTAAACTACCAGAACAAAAAATGATGTACATGTGCGTGTACCCGGTATTTTTAGCGTCCAGTTGTGCACATTTAAAACCTTTGTCCTTGTCCTAGTTGAAAGTAAAACTGTATGTGTACATACGCTCGTACAGCACAGTCCACATGAACATACGCTCGTACAGCACAGTCCACATGAACATACGCTCGTACAGCACAGTCCACTTGAACATACAATGTAACTGTATTCAAACCATCAATGTTTGCAGATTATTATACGCATATGTCGTAAAATACTTCTATATTTCATGAAAAGGTTACTATGTAACATCGACAATATACAAAAGTATAACTTTGCATGAGCTGGTATTCTTACAAATATCACTTTTTCCGGAAATACATTTTTTTGCATTTGGCATTATTGCACATTTTGGATCACCTACGTACTAGTATCTTGCAGTATTTTATGCACTGCACATTCACAAGGTTTACAGATTGACTTCAAACACTTATCTACACAGGCTTCCCCATGATTTTTTTAAAGAATTTCGTTGACGTTTCCGGTTTTACTGACCTTTTGGAATGACTGAGAATCACAATGTTTCACTCAACATTCACACACTAATGAACTAAATTTATTGGAAAGTGGACAAAAGTAGCTGAGTTGGCTAACTTCAAACAATGTGTGTATTACATTTCTTACCTTTACAAGTTCAAGTTGGTATTTCTTTCAAAAGAGATTGACATAATTTTAACTTGGTTTAAGGTATTCTCAGATGTAGCGTTCTACCGCCACATAGACCGTGTAACGTTCTACATTTGAATCATTATCACCAGAGACCCAATTAGTCAGCAAAAATGCTGACACCAAGCCAACAAAAGCACGAAAACCATATCCAGGGCACCTTGAACACCATGTTGAACAAAATGCAACAACTTAGTGACGAACAGTTGCCTACAGTTTACCACATCTACCTACAGCTGATCACGACCATGGTCCAGAAGGCACAGGAGATTCAGACCAACTGGCATCTGGTAGCCAAGTTGCACTACGAGCAATACTTCCAACTGGTCAACCGACTGGCTACCATAATAGAGGGGGCGTGCTGCAACCTACTGCTGCTCAAAATATTCAACTACCTGGTGAAAAATCGAATTCAGCTGGGCGACTTGGGCAACTACTTGGAGGCCTGCCATGTGTCCAACAAGCACATGGTAGAAATGCAGTGCGAGTACCTCATCGTCACAGACCTCATTTTTGAAAAGATAATCGAGCAATCGCAGTCCGAAAAGCTGGAATTTCATCGAACCATCCTCATTGATAAAGTACAGCTTGCCGCCGTGAAAAGTTTACAATGCAAGGACAAGATAGACAAGATATTGTCGGTTGAAGGTAAGAAAATGTCAAGGTCAACAGATCCCAGATATACTGTATATGTACACATTTAAACAAAAATTGTAAATGTAACGTGCTTACCTTGCTCGCCCTACTGTTGGATGCTATGCTCAGTGTTCTGGTAACCATTTTTTTCTCTTTGGTATAGGTCGACAATCACTAAGTCCAGTTTTCGAAAGTAATAGGCACCAAGAAGCGTATCTTCAATACCGAAAGTATAACGAAACAGTGAAGGAATTTAGCAAATTGAGGGACGCGTTGAAAGGCAGCACATCATCTATGGAAAGATCTTTGGTTCAAGTAATCTTATAACGGATTCATCATTCAAGCACTTGCGGAATCTTGAATGGATCACCGATACGAATTAACACACTACTCCAAGGTCAACGCAGTACACACAAACAAACATCTAGTTGGGCGCCATTTTGGAACTCAGAAAAGACATTAATAGAAGCGCTACAGACGTTAATGAGAGCGGGGGTCGTGCATAATGCCCGTCCTTCATAGTCGATTTGGATTCCCTCGATCACCCAAACAGACGACCCTACCTTGAGGCACATGTTTTAAAAGCATAATTGGACAAAATAATGAAAAGTAGTTATGGAATTAAATTCTATCTTTTCTTTAATTTGATGATTTTTTACCCTAGATATGGGACTGAAATGACACGGTTAATGTATGCACAAATTGCCATCTTGGGACTGGGGCCGTATAAACTCCGTCCTTCATAGTCAACTTGATCCCTTACTCCCTCTGACCACCAAATTAGAGAGCCCCTCCCACTGGTCCCAGAATAAATTGAGAAATTTGTAACAAAATGCCCCATACATTTCCAGACCGAGTCAATTTTCTTGACATTTCCAGGTTTTCCAAACGGCTAGTCACCCTGTGGTAATAAATGAATCGAATTAAGGAACATTTAAAACAGTGAATCAGAGGCCTTGTATTCTTTCACAGCTTTTTATCTTTTCTTAAAACAGCTCCACTACAGACCTACAGTGTACTTGACATTAGATCCAGTCACTGCAACTTTACAATTAAAAAATGTAGCGCCCAACGAAGATTTCCAGTGTCGATACTATAAAACACAGAATATTCAACTATACCGATTTTCCTCACAGAAACAGTCACAAAACTAAATAAAAGTACTGGATAATAAGCGATAATTAGGGCGAGAAAGGGTATTAAGGGTACAACGATTCATTTGAATTGTTATAAATACAAAAAAAAATGCAGGAACATTTCTTATTCATGACTTGCATCTCATTCGGTGGTATCCAAATTGTGGAATCGTTTTGTAAGTTTATCAACGTTCTCTAAGAAAACTTGACAACTGTGATGAATCCGAGAAATTTCTTGTTTCAGATCGTAGTGCTTTGCAACGTCTCCAGTAGTCACTGAAATGTACGATATAAATAAACATTAACTTTCAAAATTAAAACTTGTAAAATGTCATTTTTCATAATCAAACTTAGTAAATAACAACAATTTTTATCAAATTAATCTACATGAACAGAGTTTGCTTTGCTTTGCTTTAAATACCCTGATCAACCTGAGCTGTGGACATCAATGGACACGTTTTCTCTGAAAACTGATGCACTGCTTCATTTACAAAAAAAATTTACAACTTTAACACTTACAGTACTTGACAACTTATGCAACTGTGGATATTATAAACTATTGTTCGATCAATGCATAAGCTTATTTTAGAAACATCCTTAACTGATATCTTTTAAATGAAGACTTAGTTTTAGTGCAACAGCATGCACAGTTCATATCACGGTTTCTATGAAAATATCTATACATCAAGCAAGTGAATACGCTGGCATTTCCAAAACAAAATTGACAACTTGCCTGTTGTTTCGCCAGAGTCAACTACGGTAGCGGCACCTACACTAACCAAAGACCAGGCACTTGTCTTGCGTATTCCTAGGGGTTATTAAAAGCAGTTTTGTAATGATTATAAACATATGTACTATAGAGAAGTTACATAAGTTACATGTATGTGACGCAATACTTACGAGTGGGTTCTGCTCTGATCTGCCTATTTGCCAAGACACTTTGCATTTTTTTTGTGCATTTTTGCATGTCTGCTCCACACTGTCCACCGAGGGAAGACATCCTGTCCATCTGTGAGCTTATCGTTTCTGCATCACGAAGGCTCATCATATTTGCAATTTCTAGGAACAGTTGTTCATTGTTGGAGATTTGATCATGAACGTGTTTAAGCACCACCTCAGCCTCCTTTTTGTCATCGATTTCTGTATGATCTATTGCATATTCATGTAGTGTCATGACAAGAAAGTTTGATATTGCCAGCACAATTAACGCCACGTTGTGATATAGTCCAAACAACTCGATATTACTAGTCATATTTTCATCAGTTTTAGGACCACGGATAAGGATTGATAAGCATCTCATTGCTAACTGTATGGATTCGTTGCTTCGTATTTGGTCATTGTCTTTGACTATCTCAGCAAATCGCTTGAAGTTACCATTTTTTTTTTGGCAAAGAACAGGGCGACTGTCCGGAAAATCTGACAACTGACTGACAGTTGTTGCCTCTTTAATTTCAATGATGTTCTCAATGTGATGTAACAATTCTATCAGGTCGGTCATGAGATCTTTTCTTTGATTAGGTAACTCCATTGATTTGCAGTATTATGCAATGCCAAAAGCTGAAATGACAAACGAAATTATTTGCAAGATATAAGATAACGTAAGGTGTATTGTTACATATACGTGTAGTTACGCCGCGTTAAAAATGCAAGCTGCTGTGAAACATGTGTTCCTGAGAACCCTGTTTAAATTTCAATCTTTACGTTTTAAGTTAGTTGTTGTATGCATATTTAAGTCAATGTTTTAGAATTACATCATCCGAAATGCAGTTACACCGTTAAAAATAAATGTAATTTGAAATCCTATTATGCCCCGAAAATAAATAGGTTATAAATTAAATATAAACACGTGAATTATAAACGTTTATCCAAAATTCATTTTAACTTAAAACTATATGTATTTCCAAAAGAAAACCAGGAAATGAGATTTAAAACGATTACATTACAAACAAAAAACATGCGAGTCAACTACTCGCAACTTCCTTACCTTTGTTAAGATTGTTTGCTTTTTCGATGTTTTAAATGTTGCTAACGAAAATAACAGAAATTTTCAGATGATGCTCACGAATTGTCGAACAATAATTTAATACGTGATACAATTAAGTTTCGCGGAAATTAAAGGATCAAAAGTTTAGACAGCACGGTACTGAGTGGCCAAATAGAGTAAGTTTTGATTAACATTGATGACTTAGTGTATGTGTTTACCAATTGATATAGATAGCTTATCGTTTTTGAGGATACATGTACACGTGATGCAACAGCTGGTAGCGGTTATAAGAGCGACTTATTTTCAGAAATACACCACGTATGACAGATAGTTCACTAAATTGAAATCAACCATGAACTAATTGTCAGCCTGTATAAATGTCTTGTACATTATATGTATAATTTTCTCCGAAACTGAATCACTAGTGACTGAACCCAATATTTTATAAATAAAAAATATAAAAAAACTTGATTGATCTTCCAATAACATAGTAACTAATCATTACCTAACCATGTTTGTGCTACAGGGTATCCCAATGTACATTTCAAACTTTAAATGCTTTCTGTCGCGATCGGTAACAAACGCTTTGACATGCTACACATTACACATTACTTGCAACATGGAATCCATTTTTGCAAATAAATTAAAAAATTGATTTACACCACGGTCTATTTCACGCCTTCATTGACTACTACAAGTACTAGTACAAGATTTGAAACTAATCTTGACTATTTAAAATCCGTCAATGAAATACCTGGATCAATTCCGCTGTCTTGCAATTCCTGGACGTGCAATTTGAGTCTTTTTTCCATTCTCCTTACGTCCCTGAGTAGGGTGTCACATTTCGACTTCATAACTATAAAATCAGTCTTTGAATCAACACACAATTTGGTCCTGTAGCTAAAACCACCAGTAGCAGCAACTGTAGCACCAGCTACCACTCCAGCTGCAATGGCAAGACCACCCGTAGCCACTGAAATACGATGGGAAAATACCCATTATTTACCACGATTGTTGCAATGGAACTTGATTGGAACTCCCTTAGTTATCAAATACATGTAAGACCAATTTTCCACTGCTCGACATGGTAGCTACATATCGTCGTCCGACAGGCGAGGATATCATGGGGAAATTTCAGCCGTCGGACACAGTATGCTACATCTCACTACTGAACTTGAAGTGATCAACTGTGGTGACTTTCACCAGATGTTATTTTGAAGGATAAACTCACCTATTGCGCCTATTGAGCCTGCTACAGCAGCGACACCAAATCCAGCAGCAGCCCAGGCACTTCTTTTCAATTTTACTACAAAAACATCAAAAATTAACAATTGCTGTATAATATAAACGACTGAAATAATGGCAATAGTATAGTTTCACATTGCATACAGTGTATATGTACATGTATATGCTCAATACCTTTTTGCACGAAAAAAACGCTTGCATATCAAAATTAATCGATGAAATGCACTAGCTGGCGCTTTACGATTTTTGAATATGTGAAGCTTTCCTATTTCGGCATATTTCAAAATTAATCAATATAAAAGCACGACAATTACTTTTCAAAGCCTCAACGGTGGATTCAATATCTTTAAACAGCTCCTCCGATTTCTGTATGCACTCATCAATATCAATCTTACAAACTCTAATCTTCTCGTTTAGCTTTGTCACCAACACACTCTTCTTCGTGGAATTGTCATCAAAATCCTCCACCTTGGCCTTCTCGATCAATGCTTCGATTTCAGAAAAACGTGTTTCATTTCTCTGGATTCGTGTTTTGGTGTACTCCAGAGTTTCGTTGAGGAGCTCCCTGGCTGCAGCTACACTGCTGGAGCAGTCTTTATCGATGATTTCCTTCAGAATGACCAACTCTGCAAAGCCGGCAATGGCAAGGGCAATGATGCCCACATTCCTTAGGATCAGAAACACGGTCGAAGAACCGTTTCCCATGTGTGGCAGCAGTAATTTTCCGACTTTGATAATCTTTGGCAAATAATGTAAAGCGATTTCGGCGTATTCCTTCGCGTTAGGGCCTTTTACTTGCTCAAACATCTGTACAAAGCCTTTTGGCTGTTCATCGGAAGTAACACTTAGTTTGCTGTCCACGGCTACTAGGGGTCCTCCAGGCTTGGCCTCATGCCCGCTATATACAGCAATCTTATATGAGCTGTCAAACATCTTGTCTAAGCCGTCAAAAAGCTCGGAAAATCCAATGATCAACTTGTCCTTCGAACTGATTAATGCCATGACTGGCTGTTGACGAAGTTAGACGATGTTGGTGGCTTTTGAAGGGGCTTGAAATGTCTTCAAGATGGCAGTTTCAACGAGCTCAAGTTCTTCAACAATCTTAAATCGGAGCTGTTGTAAAAACCATGCAAAACAACTGGAGTTTGGGACATGCTGTGCGTTAGCATAACGAAACTAACAAGCCATATATGTCAAGTTGTTTTTATCCAATAATGTGTTAATCACGTACATGCATATCGCAATAAACTGGTAATGAAATTACAAATAAAGTGAACAATATGTCAGTTGGAGAAAAATACGAATGTGTTGACTAAAAATACTCACTAGTCACTGTTGTTTTCGTATAGCCATTTAAAAAAAAAAAAATTATCATTGTTTGCACCTTTGCTGGTTTATCAGTTGATAAGACCCACACGTGGTTACTATTGTAGGGAGCTTATCACAAAAATAAATTTCGATAAACTATTTTAAGTGTATGCAACATTCCCTTCGTTCAAATTTTATTCCCCTAATAAGATAATCTCCTTTGTCCCACAGAAACATTTAGCACAGTGGGGGAAATACAATGTTAATGGAAAAACGAATGAGGGAAAGTAAGTATTTTGAAATTGGCGGTCGGTCACCAGATCTAAATACAGTAGTTCATATATAATTTAAGTAGATGGTGTCTAAAACGCTACCAGTGCTGTATGTTTTGACTATCCACAGCATGTGCACTACATGTACAACTTTGCAAGAAATACGAAACTGCCATGTGTTACCAGCTACAGCGCATACGCTCGTGTATATTTGTAGTATTTCTTTATCGTGTGAAAGAATATGAATATTCACCAACATCCAAGTCGCTATTGGTTCAGGTGTCCCTATGCATGGTGGTCCGAAAGTGTATACATGTAGATAACAACGCCAGCTTATCAAGGGGCGCGCCATTGCGTATTATCATTTTGTATACGAGCAGCTCCACAATAGGCAAATATAAAAAGCGCTCCAGTTTATTTCTTTCTCCAAGCTTTATTATTCCGGCGGGATTTCGAACATGCCACGCATTATGCATTCAAATTCCATAGAATAAAATGTTAATTTTATGATGTGGGGATCATGGGGTTTAACTTATCAAAAGATGCAGATGCCCTGTTCAAATGTGCACACAATATTTGAACCCTACTTGTCTACTACATGTATACAAGAATGACGCTGTCCTACCTGTCGGAATTTATCCTTATATTTTCACGTGTGCGTAATCTAGTAACCTAACAATGCATGAAAGTTATCTGATTTATCGTCCCCTAAACGTCGAGCAATCTCTGCCAGCCAGCGAGTTGTCAGGAGAAGCCTACTGTTATTCCAAAGTGCACCACCCATACATTATTGTGCTGCGTTCATTAGTTTGAATTTCGCACGCAAATCTGTCCACACGCAAGTATTTTCTTAAAACAGGTCTAATGGCATAGCTGTAAATAAAGCAAACCCCATATGCTTACCATTTTAATGTAGGTTTCAAGCAGTTTTCGTGAGCATTTGACATTCCAATAAAAATTGATTTCTTAAACCAATATTCTCTCCATGGTGACGCGTGCTTAGGCATATAAGCTTGGGGGTCGGTAAATATGCCATTTCGTAGCAACCTCCAAAACGTAAACAAATAATTTCTGTACCTCAGGGAGCTCATGAGGGGCTTGCAATTTGCACATTGGCACCTGAAACAGGTAAGAAATCGTTTTTAAAAACAATAAACAAATTCTTACGGACAGCGCATTTTATACAAGCATATACCAATATGAGTGTGTTTGAGTTGTAAATGTATTTGCATATACGATTTTGGTCCATTTCCACAAATTTTGTTGAAACAATTTCCCCGAGATATTTTTCAACGACTAAGCTTGTGATTTGATCTGGATCTCCTAATCCTAGCTGTCAATCTTTCTCGTAAGATTTCAAAAGAGACTCGCAAATCAGATAAAAAAAGGATCGTGGTGTTCAAGTTACAGATCTATTGCATTGTCGATTCATTTCTGCAAACCGTTTATTGCTCCGTTTCTGCAATATCAAATTCTCAGCACGCGATACTGTCGATATCTGCTTGCAATAATTACTTGCTAGTAAGCGGCGTTAGCAAACTTGCCAACAGGTGGACTCCTGGGATCGGTTCTGGTCCAGGCTTGTAAACTGCAACTGATCACACAAGTAAATTGCACGTTTATTTCAAAACACAATGTACATGCAGCTTCACACATGTTTCAGCCGAGACAGCCACCACTATGAAGAGCTCAAGTATGAAGCACATCGCCCACTGCACCATATTCGTATTTTTGGTGGCGATTATGCAGATCGTCCAATACGCTTATTTCATGGAACCGACAGTCGACCCCATAGTAGACTATGGGTATGCCTTAACAATAACGCTTTACGTCATTCAACTGTTGCCACTACTGTCGCTGCCATTCGTTCTTGAAAACGCCTTGGGCCTACTGGCATTCAACGCCTTCGAGGACAAGGTGGAGTTGAAGTGCGCGCCACAGATGGCGCCTTTCATTTGCTTCCGGGTAGTCACCCGAGGGGATTTCCCTTCCCTTGTCAGGAACAACGTGGAGCGCAACCGGAACCTCTGCATCGAGGCGGGCCTGAAGCATTTCTACATAGAAGTGGTCTCCGACAAAAGCATCGATGTGCCACAATCTTTCTACACCAAGGAGGTGGTGGTTCCGACTTCCTACAGAACCAGTAGTGGCGCCCTCTACAAGGCCCGGGCGCTGCAATACTGCTTGGAAGACGCCAACAACAACCTGCGAGACGATGACTGGATTGTCCACTTGGACGAAGAGACGCTCCTCACCAGAAGGGCCATCAATGGTATTCTCAACTTCATCAGCGATGGGGAGCACTCGTTCGGGCAAGGGGTAATAAGCTACGCCAATGAAGAGATTGTCAACTGGTTGACCACTCTGATGGACTGCGGTCGGGTGGCGGAGGACATGGGCCGAATACGGTGGGAGATGAAGGTGTGGCACCGCCCCTTCACCGGGTGGAAGGGCTCGTTCATGGTGGCACTAGTCGGTGCAGAAAGAAAGGCGAGTAAGCAGTTGCATGGCAATATTCACATTTGGACGCTACAGCCTTGTCACCACTATTGCATGTGTAGAACAGCACACACATGTATTTTCTCTAAAAAAAAACTTTGTTCGGAAATACTAGCGTTTAGCAATGTTATGATTTAGCATCCTTCAATATCTAACATCAAACACCACGATGTGGAACTGTGCGATCAAATTTTACTATTTATAGAATGTAATAATTTGTAATGTTGGTTTAAAAATAGCATTAGATGAATTGGAATATATGTCCCGTTAGGAAACCACTTTGCAAATTTAAGGTGTTAACCTGTTATAACTTCATCTTGTTTGATAAATCATGACCTTTCGAGAATCTTGCCAACATGTATATATAGCCCAACATAACCTGACCAAACCTCACCTACACACCAAAAAACGTAGCCCAATCGATTTAGTTTGCCATGTATATGCGCATTTTAAACATGTTCATCATTGCCATCTTGTCACTTTTCAGGTTACTTTCGACAATGGCATTGATAGTTCCATGGCGGAAGACAACTTCTTCAGTCTGATGGCCATCGCGCAAGGATACAGTTTCGGTTTCATCGAGGGCGAAATGTGGGAGAAGAGTACCTTTACCATCTGGGACTTCATCCGGCAGCGCAAAAGATGGCTCCAAGGGAGCAAGATGCTATTCCACAGTTCCCAAATACCCCTCAAAGTGAGGTTGTTGGGCCTAATGTGCCTTTATTTCTTATTACTGTCGCCATTCAGCCTTCTAGTTGTTGCAGCCAGAAAGGCGTTTCCGCTTCCGGGGCTATGGCCGTTGGACGCCACCTTGCTATTCGCGTTTTGCATCACCATTTACATGTTCCTGTTTGGGGTAATCAAGTCATACAACATCAAGAGGATGGGTTTCCTTAGATTTCTGTTGGCCCTTGCAGGCCTGGCAGTTGCCGTGCCATGCTACATGGTTCTGCAAGCTTTCGTGGTTCTTTTTGCCACCTGCGAGAGGAAACGCAACTTTCACATAGTAAAGAAAGATTTTGATCAAATGGCCCAAAATGCGAGATCAAGTCTGGTATAAACAATTCTGATTCGGCAATGGGACACCTTTCTATAACGACCACTCACGAGTGACGAGTCTTTTTTGTTGATTGTCTAGATATAGTAATTGGTTTGATGACATTGTTGGAAATTCTCCTATTTTCTGGTAATGTTAGTTATTACTCGTGAGAAACTATTTCTCAAAAATTAGACAAATGGTGAATTAATTTCTAGCGGCTCATTGGCTTGCAGTGATTGCCCTTCAATAGGGGCAGCTACATCAAAAATTACAATTTTAGCTAAGATTATGTTGGGTCAAGTCTGGTCAGGCTATGTTAGAGAATAACCGAAAACAGAAGAGAAAGTCTGGTAAGTAATTTGATTCTGCAGTCAGACAAGCAGAACATCACAACTCCATCGATTCGGGGGGCGGATGCTCACAGCGGGTTTCCCGGGCATGGTGATACCTTCCAACATGTATAATAATAATAACAACAATAAAAAATAATAATAATAGGTGTATACCAATAATAAAGTGAAGAAGGGCAGTTTTGAAATTGTATTTTGAAGCTATTGTATAACGTTTGAGCCACTCAGTAGTGACATTTTCTGGGTACCTAGATGTATATGGTAATTGTCTGTTTGACATGACTAATTCACACATCACAAGATGTCGCCAGGAAAACAGTCGAACTAATATAAAAGTTAATATACTTGGAATATAATTTGTTGATGTTGGTCACATGATTTCAAGGTATGAATTTGAACTCAACTTCCTCCCTGGATTTGAACAATCTTTCAGACTGGAATGAGGCTCAAGAGTACTTGCTGAACCACTTCGTAAGCAACTTCAAGATGTTCAACAAAATCAGTAAATTATAAGCAACAGGAAGGACTGATACTGAATTTAAGTATAAGCGTAACAATTGTTATTCCTCTACTAGTGTTACCTGTAGGATTTTTGCCCTTGATGGACTAACAGTGGCTGTGCTCTGCAACGTTGTCCTGCAAGTTAGTGATGGTTTAGCTTGGCCATCTGTGACGAATCATGTAGTGAATAAAGATTTTGATAGCATTACCAAAAACGAGAAAGAAAGTCTGGTATCCAGATTCTATACTCAGGGGGGTAAAATATATTTCTAGATTCATGTGCCTATTATGGGTTTCAATGAAATATTGCATACCTTCATGCCTTATCTATTACTCAACAAATTTTTATTTCGTAAGATGTTTTTCACATCGTTCTGACAACTCGAAAAACATAGATTTTATCAAATCAAGTAACATGTACAATGTTATTACGATGTTGTTTTTCATAAGAATATAATTGTTGTAACAGCTCGGATTGCAACCCAAATACATGTACATGGGAAGCTCGCTTTGGTGCAGCATCAATAAATTGGTTTATCGTTCTCGTCGATTTCTCCAATGTCTCCTACCGATTACCTCTTCCAGGTAGTTGCCATAGCGACGCGTGGTTAGGCCACGCGAACGTTCAGGTGCTTTACCTGGTTGGGTGGGCTGGTAAACATTTCATTTCGTAGCAACCCAGCTGTTCACAACCTCATCGAATGTAAACAAATAGTTTACCGAAGCTCAATTTTGCATTCTGACATTAGTTCCTCTTTGGCGCATTTGCACTTTAACAGGTAAGAAATCGTACTTTATTCGTTCAAAAATGTTGCACATATACAACCGTATTAAGGTGAACAGAACGAAAATGACACGTATCCAAAACTGAACGCTACATTTATTTTTTGGATTATTTTTATAATTTTGCATATTGATCAATCGTGGACAACGTGCCAAGTGAAGAAAGTAAAGAGTACAGCTTATTTTATCGCAACGACTCTTATAACGTTCAAAATGAAGTATATTTGAACAAGATACTTTAAGATTGAATCGCATTTGTTTTCCAAAATTATGTTACCGTTGTAGTCAATATCTTGCCATGCATGATCATGCCAAGCATCTTCATTAAATTCTGGCCAAAAATTATTAAAAATCAGTAATTTGTGAAACAGTTTGTAGATTGACAATGTCCTGTTGCAGAATATTGTTATCTTCTGCACGACTATTCCAAAATAATTAGGACGCTCTTGCAGAATTGTTAGACAACTAATGTTGTTATGAAATGTTCTGGATTTTTTGCACACCTTAGAAAATCTGTCAATCTTACTGCAGTATTAATTTACTGCATGCCAAGCCAGATCTTTTGAAATGTTTGCAGAAAACATACGGCGAACCTTCCACATGGTGTCACAATTAAGTTTATTGTAATTTTCATTTTCTGCCAACGGTTTACTGTGCAAGAAGCATGCCTGGATAAACGCTCCTTGAAGTTTTTTTTCTGCAGCACGCAAACCTGGTTTAATCTAGGAGAATATGCATATCTTTGGGCATTATGGATTGTTGGTACCATATGCAATATCAAGCACATAGCACGCGATACTGGGGTGTGGTTGGCGCTATTATGCTCGGCAATTTCCGTTCACCAAAAAAATTACTGAAAGTCTACGATGCAAACGTGCTTGCCAACAAGCAGACCGAAATACTCGAAGAATCGATTATGAGATAGCAGTCGCTCTTTGCTGATTCCTGCTACAGTCTTGCCATTGACATTGGCGGCCTATCAGGCTATCACGTGTTCACTCAAGCTAGTCACCAAGGAGATATTTAACGCATCGATCACGGCACATTTGTTTCTGTTTGCGGAAAAAGTGTTCAATCAGTCTGTTAAACTACACAGGCTATGGTTGCCATTTATGCCATGTTACGAGAAAATATCGTTCACTATAGAACTTATCAATTCTGCATTATCAAACATGATGTGCACATGCATCATACATGAGATTCAAAAACAATTACACGATTTAAATTGCTCCCTAGTTAATGGATGTCCAGTCAAAATGACACCAATTTGTTGAGCAGTTCTTAGCTTTTTGTTCATGACCAGAATTGGGATACGAGTTCTTGGTTAAAAATTTTTAGAAAGTTTTAACGCAAGTGTTTCTGAGTCACCCTGTAGTTAGTAAGTAGATGAAAACATTTCCTATTTAAAAGTAGTAAGTGTTACGATATGCTGCGGAAATAACGATTCAGGGATAAAATTGCATTCGGATTACATGCTATTTTCATTACACATAACATTAAACGAGACATTTTTCAAATATCACTTTTCAAACCTATACGTGTTAAAAATATGGTTTATAAAGTGTAGTGTCCTCATTTCTGATGACATGTGCAGTATATCTGCCTCAAATATAGTTGTTTGACCTGTTTTGTGCAGATGTGTTTCCCCTAAATTAATGAAACTGGCTGCATAAGCCACAGCACAAATGCGGCACAGTGCCAAGACGTGCTATCAATTACTTGACCAGTCGAACATTCAACTCCCAATTACCACATGTGTAATTTGCGGCACAATCGGATTATTTAATTGGCTTATCAGCCTGTGAACATTTGTCATAACTGTCACCTGACGCGTGTCCAATAAACGTCAACCTGATGGATGAGAAATTCTATCAACAATGGAGTCTCGTGCCACATTCAATTACATAAACCGTCATGGGTCATGAATATGAATCAAATGGTAATCTAAGGGTGATATAAAGCAAACAACTGTACCAACTGCATACAAACGAGTTACGGGGCAAATACATTACACTTCCAATAAAGCATTTACAGTGTATAAAGGCAGCTCGCTCATACCAACTAAAAATAAGAGCAAATTTTCGAATTTCGCGGAAACTAAAACTATGAGAAATTTAGGACAGACTGCAGGGTAGTTAAAATTAAGTTTTAAAAAAATTGTTAACATTTTAAAAATGACTTGGTTTTCTCCAGTGAATGCAGTTTGTGTTTCGACCTTATGTATTTTTGTGAACACAATTATTTTATTGTTGCAATCATAAAACTTAGCACATTAAGTACCACTTAATATAACAAAGGTGTTCGGCAATTTAGCTAACAACCGCATTTGGGTGGATGTTATTGTTATATTGTTAACATTATTGTTATATTGTTAACATTGTTGTTAACTTGAATATGTTAACGTCTGATGGCATGCAAAAAGAAAAACCAAGGATATGCATCCGAATGGGCATGCAGATCCATGAGCGGATTGAAATGACAGGCTTACCACCTCAGTGGTTTAAAGATTCCCTACACTACAGTGTATATAAAGTATGAATTTCAAACTTAAGTAATTTATCTATACTTTTACTTGCTCCTCTCAGTGCAATCAATGCTTTTCCATTACCAAGACTACCTTCTTCCGGAACTTACCAAAGCCATCTTTCTTCACTATGTCCATGCGACCTCGTGGGTTCGTCACATGCTACATCTGTGATCGAGAGTACGGTTCTCAGTCAATCCTTTTCCACGAGCCCCAGTGTCTGGAAAAGTGGCGCAACAACAACAACAGGCTACCCAAAAGCCAGCGCTGTCGGACGCCAACCAAAGAAGGCCATGGAAGACCCCTGATGGACAGCCGAAGAATCTCACGCCCTGGCACCGCCACCTTGGAGCATCCCAAAATCCTGGACATCAACGACATTGACCACATCGACATGACGATCATTCAGAGGAAGCCCAGCCGGCCCTTGACCTTCTCCATGGTCAGGCCAACCATGACCAAGGTGCCTCACGTGGAGGAAGACCAAAGCAAGAATACGGAAAACGCCAAGAACCTAGTTTATGTGGTAGAGAATACCATTCCAGAGCCCTGCCTGAGTTGCGAGACCACCTCGTATCATGCAGAGCGGCTCCACAGCCACCCCAAGAAGTCCCCAGCTTTCAAGATCATCAGCACCAGTCGTAGAATCCAGAACGGTAACAGCTATGCAGCGCAAGAACACAAGGATGCAACTAGGAATGATGAGGATCAGGAACCTGGCAAGAACAGAAGCAACCACCCAAAGCCGAAGGGACCTGTCCTACAGACGTGTCCGATCTGTGGGCGCCAGTTCGGTTCCAAGTCGCTTCCGCTCCACCAACCCAAGTGTCTTGAGGTGAGATTGCCAGATTGTGCATAAGCTTATGTAATAGCATTGTTAGAATAATGTTGGGGTTTGTGATAAACACTGCCATGTCATCAATTCATAATGACACATGGCAAGGAGATCAAGAGAAGGGCCCTTTTCACATTTTGGAGCATTTTGACGAAACATTAATTCGTACACTGAAAAAAGTTTTACTCAATGACTTCTACGATTCACATTATACCACAATCTAAAATTGTACACGGTGTATGAAAACATCGCAGCAGTTCTAAAGCAACTTTGGCAAAACAGTTCTGGCATCCTTGATACATGTACAGACAGTACAGTGTACTGCATGTTCAGATTTCCAGCGGTCCTAAAAGCACTTGTATTTGAAAACTATGCATGTTTAGTGACCTAACAGGTGATTATTCACCTACCTTTGCGTGTAACTTCTCTTGAAGCTCTTTTCATTGAATATGCTGCATGGTCCCATGGAATGCCGAGGTCCAATTTACTTGTTCATGTAGGACAGTCCATGTTCTCCATAGTGCGTTCATAGTTTTACCCGATGTCCTTTGCTTGTTTTCCATGTGGAAAGAAATGGCAGATCGAAAACGACAAGCTGCCCAAGAAGCTTCAGCGAAGCCAGCCCATAGAGCCCGACGACGAAGGGTCCTTGGCACCAAACTGCCCCAAATATTTGCTGCCCTGCCCCAAGTGCGGTCGCACCTTCTTCCCGGACAGGCTAACTGCGCACACAAAGGCGTGTCAGGGCCAGCGTCCAGGCACCAGGCCCTCAACGGAAAGACTGCAAAGTACAAACACACCCAAGGTAATTTGCAAATGGTTGGGGTAAAAGTTCAACAAATTCCTGAAAACAAGAATTTTTGCATACGTAATACACCTGCATCTTCCAAGTGGGTCGGTTGGGATCACGTCCTTGACCCAGTCAGTAAATTCAATGTCTATGTCATTTATAATTTGCGCTCAATCTTCGTTTTTCGCTCATTTGGCGGTGACCTTGCCTATACCAACGGTAGTAATTAAACCTATGCGTGGCGTTAATTACAACATTGAAAATTGATTAACAGCACGCATGCCGTACATCGATCGCGAATGAAAAAGGCGGTTACGGGCATACATGTACATGTATATGACATCAAACATTATATTAAGACAAGTACATGTAATTGGAAAATCGATTTCCATATTCGATAAGCCTCGGATTTATTACAGCGCCAGAATTGTATGGTAAACACGCCCTCCACAATTACAGAATTTACCCTGTTTCACAATATGGACTACTAGAAAGTGGGCTTCTCCTAAGCGCTCTTAAGCTAGCAGTGATTACCTGGCGGCTGGTTTTTCTTGGGCGTGGTTTAGGTTAAGTTAGGTTCCACGCAATGCAGAAACAAAAAATATAAAAAAATTGTAAATCAAAAAAATGATAAAATATTGTGATAGCTAGGACAGGTGTCATAGCATGTACTAGACAAGTAGGGCTGAAATATGATAAAGACTGCAGTATACAGTATATCTCAACGTTTTCCTCCAAACATCAACTGTCCTTACAGTATACAGTGGTCAACTTAATTGATAGGACACCAGTGAAATTACACAAATCTGTTAAAATAATAAACAATCCATATAATTCTTATCTACAATAACGTTTTAATTGACTAAGAAATGACAACCAAGTGAACAGTTTGCTTCAATAAGTTATTTTCTACTAAATAATAATGGAAAATGAAATACAACATGCTGTACCTGCAACATAAGTGATGGGACACATTTCTAAAATATGTTCAATAAATTGTTTTTTTTCGAAAACCAATCAATTAATGTTCGAGGGTATATTGAGGGCATGGTTCAATTCCAGTACCATGTAAATATGTGTGTATTTGAAATGAATAATTAGTTTTCGAATGCTTCGAAAGGAAACATGTGTTGATAAACGAAATCTGACACTTAAATTAAGCAAAGATGGTAAAAGTGTGCGAGAAATTGCTGAAGTTACTGGAGTAAGCTAATCAAGTGTGTAAAATATTAAAACACGCTTTAAAGACAATGATAAAATTGAAAATAAACGAAGAAGTGGATGCAAAAGACTTGTCAGTGAGCGAACTGAACAGTCTGTGATCAAAGAGGTCGTCAGAAACCCAAGAATTAATGCTCCATAACTGTCCACAATAGTCCAGGAAATTGATGGAATAAGTGTGCATCCTAAAATCATTCGCTGAATTATTCTTAGAAACGGTTATAACAACCGAGCTCCACGAAGAAAACTGCTAATCAATGAAGCAAATAGAGTTAAATGGTTGAACTTTGCAAAGAAGAACCTAAATCAGTCCCAGGAATTCTTGAATTCAGTTTTATTAACAGAAGAAAGCAAATTATGTATATTTGTAGGTGATTATAGAGCAAATATTTGGAGGAAAAGGAGTAGAGCTCTTCAACCAGCAAATCTGATACCCACTGTCAAGCATGGTGGAGAGAATGTTATGGACGTTATGGAACGTTTGGGGCTATATTGCTGCATCTGATGTGGGCAATTGGTGTTCATTGATGGCATAATGGATAAATTTAAATATGTGGACAGCTTAAAAGACAATTTAGTGCCACCTGCAACGGAATTGGAGTTAGGAAGACGGTGGACATTCCAGCATGATAATGACCCCAAACACACGTCTTATTTGGCAAAAGAATAGATTCTGTATAATGTCCCAAAACAATTGCATTAGCCACCACAGAGTCCAGACCTAAACCCCATAAAACATTTATGAGAGATTTTCAGACGAAAAATTAGGAAACACAAAATTTCAATCAAGCAAAACCCCAAAGATGTGCTACTAGATGAATGGAGAAAACTGTTGGCTCAAGAAATGAAATGCCTAGTGGAATCTATGTCAAGAAGACTGGCTGAAGGACCAACCATAAGGGTGGTCCAACAAAATATTAGCCAGCAAAGAATTGTACAATATCATTTACAATTTATAATGTGTCCCATCACTTATGTTGCAGGTTCAACATGTCGTTTTTCTTTTTCCCTTTTTATTTAATAGAAATAGCCAATTTAAGCATACTGTTCACTTGGTTGTCATTTTTTATTCCATTAAAACATTATTGTAGACAATAACTATATGGATTGTTTATTATTTTAACAGATTTGTTCAATTTCAATGGTGTCCCATCAATTAAGTTGACCACTGTATATTCTCATTATAACCAAGATCCATGGAAAGCATTCCAATCGTTAAGATTGACATTTCACATGAAATTGAACATTATATGCTATGGTAATAGTATTAATTTCAAGACAAATGTTTATGTATTTTAGTAACTATCCCAATTTCCTGGCAAATTTTTATTTCTGTGAGATTGGCATCCCTGAATTTCAAGAAATGGGTACCCTGCACTGTGAGCGAGTGGATTTTTCCTAATGGCCCATAAGCTGACAGCGAAGCCAAGTGAAGAAATTGCATATCCACATCGCCATAACAATCAGATAATTCCGATGTACGGTTACATTGCTTCATTTTGCAGAGCTCCCTGGCCAGCAGTACCAGCGGCACTCTACAGATCCACAGATTCGCCATGTGCTACATTTGCGGAAGGGAATTCGGCAGCAAATCCATACAAATCCACGAGCCGCAATGCCTGAAGAAATGGCAAATAGAGAATTCGATGTTACCAAAACAAATGCGAAGGGCAGAGCCAGTAAAGCCCGACATCAACACTGACAGTAAGCACACGCACAGATCAATGAAAATCAAAAAGAGCGTGATACTCTGAAATTGTACATTTTGTTGACAATGATTTTGGGGTAACTGCCCCCAAATATACTTACAATTGCCTAATCTAATATTTGTTTTTCTATGTTTTTAGGTGATGGAAACGTGGATTTGGAAGAACTAGCAAAAGCAGCGTGGCAGAGTCACTTAGGACAACTAGTTCCATGCCCAACATGTGACCGGACGTTCAACCCCGACAGACTGAAAGTACACGAGCGGTCATGTCAAAGAACATCTAGAAGAAGCTTCATCTGAACACGCACATGCCATGTAACAAATAAAATATCAATACGAGTGTTTAAAACTGCGTTTGTTTTCTGGAAAACAATGATTTCTAATTTTTTACTGGAAATTACTAATGCACACAATGTTCCCGAATTAAAAGTATACTTTGTAACACTTCCTTAACAGTTAAAATTAAATGAACGTTATAAATGTATTACCGATCTGATTACAGTACATTTAAGTTCAGAATCAATGCCAAATATCTTCATCAAGCAATAATTTATAGAAGACAAGCGTAAAAACAACTGAAAAAGCCAACGACAACTAGGTAAAAAGTCAAATTGTATTGACCTTTATTAATTTGAAAATTAGCTTTATAAGTCGTGCTCGGATCAGCGATAGAAAACTGCTCATGCACAATGTACATAGTCTTAAAAACCTGTCCCACGATGACGCTTCCTGCAAAAATTAGCAGTTAAAATTGCAATTTAAAACTTATTAATTGGTACGATCTCACATATAAGACAAAAAAAATTTTAAAACGCTCTTTTCCAATACATAAACAATGTACTTTACATAGCACGACACGCCATTGGTGCTAGATTTGCATAGAAATCCCAGGATAGCTTCTTACCTTGAGTACATAGGATCTTTATCAAAATTTGTCAGATTTACTATCATAGTATCACAATAAATATACACATTTACGTACGACATGGATTGTCTGAAATTGTAGTAAATAGCATTATACAGTATCATTATTTTTAGCAAGTTGTAATAAATCTCCATCTTGAATGTCATACAGGTTGGGAACTTTAAAAACTTTAAAAATATGTTTCACAGAGTTGACTTTGAAATATTTTGAATCTTAAGCTTATTTCCATGCTGAACCTAGTATGGAAATAAGATGCACAACTGTTACATTTTACAAAATTCCTTATAATTCTTGTTAGTTTTATGGAAATTCGAATGTCTGTTGTGAATGTAGCAAGTTAATATTGCTTATTGAAGTTTCATTAAAAAATCGGAATATAATCAAGTTTTACTTCTACAAATAAATTGATTATCAGGAATTTGTGAAAATCTAATAAATTTAAAGTTGCTATTCTAAATTTCAGTATGCCAAGGCTTATATAAAAAATCGGGCAACATTTTATAGTCATCGCTTGTGAAGATTTGGTGAAGTCTTACAAATCCCTTCAAAATAAGAAGAACTGAAGACTTTCAATTCAGAATTCACACTCCCTATCAAATAAATTAAAAATTAAAATCGATACCGTTTTACTGTTAACAGTTATTATGAATCATTGTGATCGGAGCGTATTGACAAAACTAAGTGTAAGTGACGTCACCTGCAGAAGTACACATACCATACTCTTATGCATGTGCTAAAACCAGTGGCCAACTGTAAAAATAAACCTTAAAAGACATTACGGCCTGCATATCCAAAACGTTAAAAAACACTTCTTTCACACTACTGAAACACACATTATTAAACCTTAGTACAATAAATATTTACATCTGAAAATGTATGTTACACCTAACTACACGTAAGAAGTCAGGGCAGTAGAAATTTCCAGGGTCCAGGATGCATTGCCCTAGCATTCCCAAATTATGGAAAATAATGGGCAATATGAGTAAAACTGAGCAAAACTGGAGCAATAACTCCAAATCCATCAACAGAACGTTATGGCGAAACATTGCAAAAGGAAAGAAATGTTCAAATTTTTAAAAATTTCCTGTAAAATGAACTATATGCTTGTACTACGCAAATCAGAGAGCGATATTTTGCTCAGTCTTATTCACGTGTCCATGACCCAACTGACCCAAGTTTGAGAAGTTCCTGCAGGATCCTTGGCAGCGGCATGGCAAAAGACTGGCAATCCCTGGGCACTTCCCACATTATATAATTAGTCTTTCCTGCAAGATAAAGTTAAATGCAAGTATGACCAGTGAAGCCAGTATCACCAAACTCGCACTTTGTTGGCTAGCCACAAGTCCATGGCTCGCCCCACTACTTGCACGTGTGGATGTCCTGCATGGTCTCGCAGACCTTACACTTCACGTAGCAACACCAGTAAAACTTGCAGTGGCACCTCTCCACATATTTGACAACTTGGGTGTTGTAGCCTCTGCCGCAGCAGAGTAAGTCACAGCTCTCCGGGCCCTCAGTCGTTTTGTTGCACATGCGGCCTCGGGTGCCCAGGATGCCCTTGGTCTTGTTCTCCACGCAATAGTTGGGCGACTTGTGGATGTGCACAAGCTCATACTTGGACAGCTGGTGCTTGCTGATGGCCTTGTCCTGTCGACCCAGCCTGCGCCGAGCCGAGCCCTTCAGTCGCACCGCATACTCGTACTTCCTCTTGAGGTGGGCGCCCACCTCGGTGAAAGTGGGCAGCGTCCTCCAGCAGGTTTTCAGCTCACAAGAACCGCTCACCCCATGGCAGCGGCATTGTGTGCGCATCAACTTCTCAATGGTCTGGAAAAATTGAAACGAAAATTGGCATTTTGAAGTTATTAACTATATTTGGACAACGGTAGTGTGACATTGCACATTGCTCAATATATTTGGGGATGTGAACTTTGATAAGTAAAAAACCTTCATTTTGCCACCAAACGTTAGTCAATACGTTACCTTTCTGCCAGCTTCATTGTTGTGCAAATTCATTCTATTCCTGGTGTTCTGAGATTTTTGGTGTTTCATCCTTTCGGGTGCATCCACAAACTGTCTCGAGAATTCTAAACCATGCTCCACGTTATCGCTGTAACAAATCCAAACAATTAACGCCCATGTTATTTCTCAAATGGCGTCCATGTTCATATTTGCATGAATGCAAAGCGTGCAATTCCAAAATCTAGGATCTCATTGAAAAATTATTAGCATTACCTGCATCCTCCCCACTTCCAACCTTGCGATGTTGCTTGACCATGATTGGACATGTCACAACTGCACTCTGTTAAGTTACCGGAACTGCAGGCTTGGGTGATGGCGTGGACAACACCTGCACTGGTCACAGCGTAGACGAAAGCAGTTTCACGGTTGCCTGAAAAGCAAAACATACATCATTTGTAGTATAACTTGACTAAAATCTCGGAATTATAACATGTTTATCGGTTACTTGGTCTTAGCACGTTTAACGTCTTCCTTTATTTATATATTTTCTTAAATGTTCAAATACATCAAGTTAGAGAAAGTTTGAGAACTAAAAGGCAATGTACCGTATGGTCATGTATTTATGCCAAACGTAATTAAAGTCCTTCCAGAACTGCCTCAAAACGTGATTGCTTTATTTGGCTGCCCCTTCACATGGGCAATCACTGCTAGCTTACGAGACGTTAGGATTATGCCGCAGGGTATAATCAGTGTGTGCACTGGATTTGGTTTTTGAAAATTCCATGACTTCTAAACGACTTTGCCATGCATTTAAAAAGCTTATAATGTCTATTTGAACATGAGGACAATTAAATTGTGTCATGACAGTAGTCTCTTTCAAGTAAAGGGATAAAATTCCCATTTGCCAAAAAAAATTGAATGAAATTTGTATCAATCTCAAAATTGACACATTTTATTCACACAAACCACAGTAAAACCACGCTGCAGTCGAAATTTATTGCGTAGCTGGATGAAAAATGGCGAATTTTAAACCAAATTTTGACAACCTCATTCTCTCCCAGGTTGAAAACACATAGTTTAATGCCCCCTATGTGTTTCAACTCAATTTTATGGCATCATATATTTGGATGGTATTCAGATGACATTGCAACAATTGACCAAACATGCTGCCATTACCGGAAGGTCAAATCTAAATGTCAACTGTACATGTTCTATCTAGATGACAAAAAATACAGGGAATTGAGAATTGATAAAAAATTGGCTATGGGCTATGGGCAATTCGCCGTATTGAAATGTCCAGTGAATCAAAGGAAAAAATGCCATGACTTTACAATGACTAGTAAACATCCAAATACACGTTGCAATATAGCCAGCATCATCGCTGATTACAATTAACGAATTTTAGTAATTCGATGATCAAAGAAAGTACGTGGGAGGCCCTGACTTTATACAACGGAATTTACGTTTTACAGCACATGTCGCAATAAACATTTAGCTAACTGCAATCGTGTGAAAAAGCGATGAATTTGGCAGCTAACCGTGCGTTTTACGAGGCATTCTGGGCGGTTAATCGCTTTATCGTAAACCACGCCACCATGAAATTGTACGCATTCAAAATTATTTTTGTGCAAATGCTCTCGCCCATTAACGGTTTCACTGCTCTAAACTGCAGCCAATTTCTCAAATTTCACGACTTGGTAAATTTCCTTCGCTTTTATTGGGGAAATAACAAACTTTCGGATATTCAAGCCTGCATAATAACACCATTTCGCGGTGAAGACAGTGTTTTGTGAAGTAAAAGAAGGCAGCTTTATGCAACGAAGTGAAAAAAACACTATTTAGGCCCGAAAACAAGGACATAAATCCTACTAGGGCATGGGGTAACTGTGGCAAAGTAGCAGGAAATTTTACGCAGTTTCCGGTTGGCCAGTGCGGTGGCATCTGTTGTCATCTGGTAAAAAGAACAACTGTCCTTTTATGGTCACTGTTTTTGGAGCAAATTATTGGAAAACTAGTTTACGCGCTAATTTTAAAACTTCAGGCAAAGTTGCATTAGAACATGTCAAATTTAACTCTGATCATGTCTTGAATAAATTGTCTTCCATCAAGCCACCCCCTTCCGATGCTAAAATCAAGACAATTCAGCTAAGAACAGATAATAAACATATATCCATTTAAAACAAGATTCTTATCATCATTCGTGCTGAGAGCAGGTCACCTACAGACGGAAAAGGATGTGATTTTCGGCTATAGCTCAGCCAGTCCAATTGTCCCAGACTCCAGCCCGAACGTACCAGATGCTACCCCGGGTTTCAGGTAGGGGGCCCTGAGCGCAAAACACTCGAGTTTTAATTATTCATTAGCGAGGACGTCGCATCCATCGTCGCACTCGAGCTTCATTAAACGACGAAAAGTAATTTTCTGCATGTCTGATGCCAAATCCGTTTCGCCCCAACGAGCGCCTGGATTCCGCTTCGGATCATTAAAAGCCCCCTCGACGCCCTCCGACGGTTAATATTACAATGCGATGCAAAGCGCACTCCAAAACGAAAAAAAATGAAAAAGAAAGAGGATTATCCGATTCTGACAAGACGGTTTCAAATTCGGAATGACAGCGGAATCGGATCCACTCCCACGGATGCGCCCAGGCTCGTAATCGGGGGACGAGCCCTGTTCTGGCACCAGATTCCAGTCCCAAACCTCCACCAATGGGCTTCGTCGAGCAAAAGGGAAAATACTCTCAAAATTCATTATTTCTGCCGAAGGAGTTTCTCGAGAAGTTTCCTGCAGCGTTGTTATTCTCAGAAATTTCGGAAGAAAAGTTTACTGAAATGCGTTCGTTTGTGCAAAGATAATTCAGAAAAATACATCTGCAGGTTATTACATCATATTCCACAAATGCAGAAGTGCAAGTGTATTACTGCATACGAGTCACAATGTATACATGTACCTTGGGAAAGTATGGGCTTATACATGTATACTGTATGCATCGTGTTCCCCATTCTGTGAAATAAATTGACTTGCAAAAATTACATTTATAATCAGTCAAATATCTCCATCTAATGGGGGAATGGATGCATGCAACAAGCCCATCTTTTCCCAATACATTTGTAAAACGCACGTGTAAAAGTACACGTCTGCAGGCTAAAAACATCTACACTGTATGTTGATTCTGTGTTTCGTATAAGCGACCACAAATGTGTAACTTGACTACTACAATACTAACAATAATCCATGTGTACCCTTGTCAATCGACGGTATGTTAATCTATGGATTAATAATATTTTAGCGAAGAAATTTAATTTGTGCATGGAATGCACCAACATGGATTAGGCTCAAGTTGTCAGGACCAGCTTGTCGCTTATCCTCTGGCTGTTATGAGACACCTTTCAATCTCATGAAACTACCGATAGATGGCGCTGCACCAGGCAATCAGCCATTTTTTGCCCGGGATATTTACGCTCAAATATTTACCAAAAATTACAGAATTTGAGGGAGGAGGGGATCCGATCGATGATAATGGCACAGCTGGGGGGTCCCAGCATAAAAGGCAGTCGTTGGGTCACGGAGACGAGGGGGTTTAGCTGTCAGTGCCAGTCAAGTAATCACGCGGAAAACCAACAATTTATGGGCCCTCGTGTGCGCCTCCCTGTGCTTCGTGCCCCAGAAAAAGGTCTTATCAATGGCTGCGATTAGTTCGGCTTAGGGAGCACGGAGCTTCCGTGACGAATCGGGCTTCTGACAGGCCCTGACGGGCTCCAGCAAACCGTGAATTTAGGGGCTGATCCCACAATGCCCAAAGATGGCCGTCCGGGAGGTGCGGATAAGGGCAGCTGCAGCAGCATGCACAACATGGCGGATGTAAACAGGTCCTTGCGACCTTCGACCACCCAATATCCTTGCAGCCATCGTTTTTTAAAAAAAAATATGAAGAAATTACGTATATTTGGGTCAACAAATGCCTATTGCACCCTTAGAAGAGGCCTACGGTGCTGCCACCTGGAAGGCAGATGACGCCCACAGAAAAACAACTACGCCCAAAGAAAGTAGTCCGCCTCTAATCGCCCTGGAATTGTACTTCACAAAACCTGCGGTGGGAATTCTTAGCATTTTCTGGTATTCAGCAAATTCGAATGCTAAATACTGCACGTAGTTTGAGTAAACATGCTGAAAATCGGTTTGTTGGTAATGCTAACAGTACGGTTTGGTGTAAAACAATATTGTGATACACATTTGGCAATGTCTTTCGTGTTGTAAACAAATCAACAGTGAAACTATAGTTATTTACCCAGTCATGTATACAGAGAATGTACATGTATGCTTGCTCTGCACCAGAAAAAAATTCCTTGTGCTACATTGCTAATGAATGGGATGGTTTTGGTCCAGTATCGTACACGCTATCGAGCGAATACATGTATGTTAAATTCATCTAATGCACCTGTTCTGTTTTCTTCAGATATGCAATTTGTTTAAATTTCAAATTCTTTATGAGTCTTTGTGACTGACCATGCATATAAATTAATACACGTACTACGGTACTGTATTCAGCACGGTGCCAGATTGGTGGCCACCAAGCAGCTTTCCCATTGATGGCATGAGTCATGATTTATTTCCCTGACCCCGAGATCCCCTCTGACCCCGATGGATATTGACACATCTGACTCATCGATATATGGACACACCATAAAAACGCCCATTTTCTAACAAATTCCCCACATTCCCCATTTTATTAAATATGGCAGCTCGTCGTTTCTGTACTTGTCATCGAATTCGCAATGCATGTGGCTTCTCGCCTGTTCTGACAACGTGCAATTCAGCGACCTCTGACCCCACTGTCACTTGTAAAATTGTAAATCTTACTAAAGATGACTAGACCATTGTCGAGCAATATCGAATGAAGCGTGAAAATAAATAAAATAACTCGCAAAACAGTTACAATACACGCAATAGTTGTAGTAAAAATGACCTCGAAATTCAAAATGCACAAGTTTTTTTGTCTGATGCTGGTTTTGAATACTTGAAGTCTGCAAACTACATGCACATGTATATACTGTACATGTACATGTATGTTGAAGTTGGAGCACGATGTAACCAAAAAACATACTTAGTATATACACAATGTAGATTACTCATTACGTCTCCCAATGGCACGTAAGCTAGCAGTGATTGCCTGGTGATTGGGCAGCCAAACAAATTCCATTTTTAAGTTGGTTTAAGTTACTAGTGTATTAAACAGGCTAATACATCTCTATTGTACGTTCACATACAATGTGCCGGTCAACACATTTACCATTTCCATTAAGAACGAATGCAGAATTAATTTTTATATCATGACCTTGCCTGATTCTAGCACCAAGATGGCTTCATTGTGAGACAGGTATTGGTAACTTCAACGATTCGTGAATTTATATTTTTCATGAGGAGAAAATGACCATGTTGACCTTCGACCCGGTATAAAATCGGCTGTCGAATCGAGGAATGTGTATTCTGTGATAAATGTTTTTGGCAGCATTGTTTTAGCTCCGGATTTGAAGGTGTGAGGGGGGGTTGCACCGAAGCTAGTTTAGCTCGATGTAATTGCTCGTAAATCTGAGGGGCGGACAAACTTATAACTGGCAATTAGGCTGCTTAAAAAATCGCCTAATTGGCCTTCGGGGCGCTGTTACATGTGATATTTGCTTTGATTAGAAAACCAGAATTCGACGTTTTTTTATTTTTTGAAAAAATCGGAAAACCTCTCCCACATATTCATCAACCTGTTATCATAACTGGCTTAGGGCAACAAATGTTTCCGATGCGATGTTGCGCATGCTCAATTTGTACGAAACAATGCAGCATGCTCAGACTTTTTCTGTCCAGCGTTTTGACACGACCAACAACAAGAATTTGTAGAAGACAATTTGTCAAAACACTGACTTCAAAATGTCTTTGTACATGTATATCGTGCAAAAAATGGGAAACTCGAACTGCATTTTTTTCTCTATTTGAAATAGTCGCTGTTATTGACTAAAAACAACAAGTTTGGTCATGCCGAACACGATCGATTATCTCGAATTCCAAGAATATATTATTTACAGAATTAACACCGTCTGGGTAAAATAGGAGGCATTTCAAGCTATCAATCCATCAAATAAATAACAATTCTCGACAGTTTTTCACCTAATATATTACAGCTTACATAGCCCATTATGTAACACATCACACGATTATCACACCTAATTCATCATCTATGGTCAATTTCGACTGAAAGTCTGGTTTAGTCTTTCACAAACTGCTAATTAACTCACTTAATCCAATCTGCCCATGCTGTAATTGTGCAGCCATTCGGTTTTCCGAGCAGAAATAAATGATTACAGTAAAAACATAAAATTGAAAAGAAATCGGTGGCGCCCTCTACCAGGGTTCCATAAAGCAGGAGGGGAATGCACTTTATCTGCATCGCATTTTACTCCATTATCTGGTCTGTCTATTTCGTTTCTCCCCATCTCGGTTGGAGAGAAGGGGTCCAGGAATTTTAATGTCATAAAAAAATTGAAAAATTTCTCAGATTTTTCAATGTCAAGATTCCGAGCTCGAAAAAACGGCATACTTGTGGAGAAAAAAAAGGGATAAATGGGGTAATTTTATGGCGCTCGCAACCGTAATTATAAAGTGCATTCAATCCCCAGCAAGTTTACAAAGTGCGCGTTTATATAAGCTAAAACTGCCAACGTTTTTCAATAAAGCTTTCAAAACGTTTAATAGAAAACAAGGGAGATACGAACCAGCCATTTCGATAAAAAATGCTAAAAGCTTTCAAAACGGATCATGATTGAATGTGTCCAGTTAAAGCCTACTAGTTGCCCTATAAGAATTACAAAACCAATACTTATTTTGAACAAATTGGTCTTACAGTTTATCAAAATAAGTGTTTCTGTTAAAGCTATACATGTATATGGAATTTTGCTTTTGCTAATGTATAGTATATGGAATTTTGCTTTTGCTAATGTATAGTATATGGAAAACATCCTTTTTTCGTAGTGTCTTAAGTGGTATATATCAAAGAACTAATTTTTGCAACCTTTGGATTGCAAAAATGACATACATGTACAATAGCACCGACATGCTTATTGCACTGGTTTATCGAGGCTACAGTGTACGTACTGGCCAAAGTACTGTTTCGTGATCCTAATGAGAATTTCATGATACAGCAAAGACACATGTAGAACAGCTCTTATTGTGCCTCAAATGACTTCAAAAGAAAAACAAACCTGAAATTACTTCGTTTCCATTCATTGATAGTAAGTTCCAGAAAGTTTTTTCTTGAACATTAAACAATAAGGATTTTTGATATCGATAGAAAGTGACAACCGGAAAACATCACCATAACGCCAACGACTGCCATTAAAGAAACAAGTAACAGCATATTAATATATCGAAACGAGGCATCATGGTTGATCAGCAAAACTAGATCAATGATATCCACTCGTTGAGAAAACCCACACATAACCGTTCGCACAATTAAAATAATCGGCAAAGATATCATAGAGAACGATCATCTAGGGTTCTAGGTCGCCCCTCTGAGTGATAGCGGATCTCTTTTATGATCTTCGTATTTACATATTGCCAAAGTTTCCTGGATAAAGTCTCATTCGTAGGTGCCAAAGCCAGACAATTTACAGTTCCAACAAGTTCATTCCAAACACGGCGTTTACAATAATGCAACTTAAAGCTAAGTCGTGCATGTCAACCTATGGTACTGTACTAACTTTAACTTAACATAAGTTAAAGTGGCTTGTTCGTGGTAAATGTACAATTGTAAAACCAGATGCAGCGAAGCTCCCAGTTTAGTCGCTATCACAAACTACAAAATCTATTACAGCAGATGATCTGGTTTCAACAACCTCAGATGTACCACACACCAAAGTCCTTGGAAGTCATTGCTATGAAGTCACAGTAAAGACCCCAAGAGAAGTCACTTGATGCAAGATACTCGTTAAAGCTTGCATTAGCGTTTATATGAAATAGCCAATAAACAACTGTCCAAATGGATGAAAAAACTTTGCAACCTAACTGCAACAACCAGCTCGTTTATGCACCCAAGAATTTACTTGTTTTCTACCCTGGGAACGTGACAGTGTAAGAGTTAGTGTTGATAGTCATGCACGCAATTGGTTCGAACATTCTCAGTAACCACATGAGTTATTCGAGTAGTTGCCATACAATATAAAACGTGCTTCCACGAAATTTACGAATAACAACAAAACTTTCCCCGACACGATTCGGGCAAGTTTTCGCTTAATTAATTTTGGTTTCCCAAGTCCTCCGAATTGTCAAATTCGCATAAATCAGCACATGGTGATCATATTAAGCGGCTGCCCATTAACCGACGCTTAATTAAAGCCGGGTCCCTCGAAATTTATGGCGTGCCAGTGCATAATTCCTGCCTAGTTTTGCGTCATTTCACTCGGTGTAAATCAGGAGAAACACAATTATTACTCGTAAAAACCGTACTAAAACACGGATCTCGTGCCAAAGCGCTGACTTCATTTAGCACATCAAGTCGTAAACAGTGGCGAATTAACCGCACTTTTGCCCCGAAAAGAATTTCAATCTCCAAAATCGCACGACATTTTCGCAGAATTGCTGTATAAATCGCGATTGAGATAACTGACGATTCAAGTTGACGGCCGGTTAGCTAGCTCTTGTCGTCTATGCCATTGACTACTAACTACATTATCGTAAAATAAACTTGCATGATGATTGGATGTTCTATTGCAAGGTTTGCTTTTTGGTGATTTTTTTCAGTTTGCCTAATTTGGTGAATTTGTTTAGGTTTTTTGCTGGTAATTTCATAAACAAGCACATGTACTGTATGTGGTTTTTGAAAGGAATGAAATCGACTTTCAGGACGATTGTTTGTACTAAAATCAGCTCAAACTTTCAAAATTGGATACATTTTTGGATACTTAAGTCGGTCACCATCGAGCTAGTTTTTTTTCCAGAAGTTGTTCCCATGGAAATACATGTATGCTGGTATAAAAATACGACTGGCTCTTACTTCAGTAAGATAAACTCACCTGAAGAATAGATTATTCGTTGTGCAAGACTTGATACAGTATGTGGCTATGGGAAAAAGACTTGTTACATAACAGGTATACTTTGACATACGCGGCTTTTCCAAGGCCAAAATAAATCCATAGGACAACATGTCGATAATAACATTTAGATAACTTTGAATTCATAAACACCGATTCGACAGAGGAAAAGTAAGTGTTTTATGAAAGCTTGACTGTTTGGGTGAAACTATCATCAAACATTGAAAGTTTTGAAGAGGCTTTACACATCCTGTATACATGCAAGTCCAGATTCTAGAAGATCTTAACATATTCAATGTGATGTAACAATTAAGGAAGCAATTGGGCACAAGTAACTAGACATGTAACTCTTGTCTCTGAAACTACATTCTTCGTTATCATTTGTTGGAATGTTTTCCCATAGTTACACATTTTACACATATCATGAACAAACTGAATAATTTTTCAGATGTTACTACCAGGTGGCGCATTCGGCTCTAAAATCGCCCAAGTGCATCAAAGGACATGCGATCAATTTAAAACAGTGCATGCATTCCATCTTGTTTTTTCCACAGTTATAGCAGCTTGTTCTCAGTGAACAAACAAGTATGTATGCCCATGTCCACGGACGTCAGCAGAAATGCGGAAATGCTAATTCTTTGTTGGGGGAAAAAAACTTTCAGTTAATTTGTATTGCAGCAAGAGTTACTTCCCTGATGGTCATTAGTTGTGCCTGAAGTTGGCAACCACACCACCAGAAGCGCAAACGACCAGTCCTATTATCATGGGCCGTTAGGCACCTCTTCAGTTTACAATTTCCACTATTTAGCAACAAAAACTCTAGGAATTTCTCGAGTTAGCACCTTGAGGGGGTCCGCAACGGCATGCACATATAAATTACGGCTAACCATATCCACTCGAAATTCAGAGGTGGTAATCACGGGCTTGATGTTCCCAGCAGGGGGCGGGACGACTTAGCATACTTATCGTGTCAAACATGGCTGACCCACAGCGCCAAGAAAGGGTGCGAGACCTCAGGTACACCGGGGGCGACCCCAGACCCATCCGATAAATGCCCCCAAACCTCGTTCATCACGTCGCTAATGACACCTCCGTGGGGTCCCAGCACGAAACCAGCGTGTGGAAAAAGGGTGGGCTTGACCACAGGGGGCTCAACTGACCACACACGCAGGTCTTTCCAAAACTCCCATTCTCGACCAGGGCCATTCTGAAGCGGAGCAACACCTCTCCCATAGGGAAACCGGTTATACCACGTTTCCATCAGAATCAACGATGATTGGTGTATTGTGATTGCCTATAGTAGAAATACGAACTGATGGAACTGAAGGACAGCCAATCAGAGAGGTGTCGCTTATCGATTAGGGAT
>JAQFYZ010000511.1:0-40538 GCA_034695085.1 Cylindroiulus punctatus | reverse complement strand
CCTGTAAATCCTGCAATAACTGATCGATGGCGACCAGGCCACGCCCCCAGTTTGTTCTTTGAGTGAAAATACTATAGGCAATATGCAATCTAAATTCTTGTTTGCTTTTTCTGACCATATAAAAGAGTAAACAAGTGAACTGTTCGATGCAATTTATAAACTAGCTAAAGTGGCAAAGAGGTCGTCGAGCCGAACAAATCAAAACCCAGTAAGATTGATGGGAAAGCTTCCAATCCTCCATGGCTAAACAATATGATGAAGGCTCAAATTGAGTCCCCAATAAATCGAGTCCACTAGGAAGTATTTTTCCGCCATCGTCAACGTGAAATATATGGGGGGCAAACTCTTTCGCACAGTTGGAAGAGAAGTCGCCATGGAGATGCAATTTATAGCAAACATGGCCGAAAAACTGGCAATGAAGCCTATAAAACTTGTAAGTTGCAGAATGAAAAGGAAAAAATCCGCAAGGTATACACACGCGTTATCCCATGTACAGAATATCTGAGATCGACAGGAAACTAGGCCGGAAAAAGCAACAAAAACTGCTAACAGCATCGAAAATGTTGCTTCGGCACACCAGGGATCTAATGTATACTGATGTGAAAATATAACAATACGATTTGAGTAAAAACTAAGAGAAAGTCATCGTACCAAATTTCTACACCACAACAGCATCAAACAAGCACGAATGAGTGAAAGGAGTGTTGTGGATTTCTTTGTTAATACATGTATATGATCTTCTCATACAAGCAGTTAGTTTGCATATAAACTGTGCCTCTGTTGATAACTGCAAAAGCAAGCGAAATAAGTAGGAATTCTGTATAAAAACACTCGTGCCGTTGAAATAGTTGGGCAAGAAATACGATCAAACGATTTTTATTAGTTAGATAAAATGTTATGATATATCATTTATCTAAAAAAAAATGCGTAGTCCATGTGTTACAAAGCAATTTTCTCCCAACGATTTTCTGAAGCAAATAAAAGCTACCACATATTATCGATGTCCATTTATCCGAAAATGATCATGGTTTATGGGGATATATATAGCAGAAAATCAGTTTTAAAATATTGACCACCAATAAACTGCTCTAATTTATAATGGAAACGCAACGATGCTCCAATTTTAACAATGGACATAAAGTTGAATTCCCATTCTAACTAAACGTCCATGATGTCATTGTTGCAGGGATGGCAAATGTGCTGCAGAGCCAAATAATTGATTGGTTCTTTGCTCTACTTAATTCCTGATTTAGGATGGCGACAGAATGTCCAATATCTTTTTCCAGAATTACAAATCACGAAGTCCAATAGACGAAAAATTCCGAATTATTCCTTCCGGTTCATTAAACGATGAATTTTGTTTTCTCCATCAGAGAATCGGCCATTAGAACGTAAACGGTTTTTCTTTTTCGAGTGCTCCATAACATCCATTGGTTTTCCTTCACATGAACGTCCCCTCGTCCTCTTATGAAATTAAGCTCTGCAACAGGGAGCCCATTAAATATGAATTAAGAGGCCCAGAAATTTTAATGACCATCTTTGCTCTCCTTTCCTTTCACCTTTTGCATATGAATTATCGAGGAATTAAGGCAAAAGCTGAAAGATAATTTACGGTTGGCGTTTTGCTTTACACGCAGGACATTTGTTAGATTAAATCAACGCACCACAAACAACAAATGTTCACCTGTTCACCTTCAAACCAGCTCTGGTTTAGCATTAGTTTCTGGTTTTCTATGAGCCATTAACCTTTCCCCTAATGCCAGTTAATGCTGGGGGGCGAGGCACATGCAAACTGCACAAATGATATGGTGCTGCTGCATGCCTCATCGTACCCTGTAATTAAACTTATAAAAATTGGCTCATTACTGCACAACGGGCTCGATACAAAACTAAATAATGCAAGCGAACGACCGTTTAGAAACCATGTTTACAATTAGTTTTATTTTACTGCTACAATAATAACGCTTTGTCATGGTCACTTTCCTCTGAGACAAGTCGTTGCCCATTATAATCATGGCAGTTTGTGGGCGGCCCCTGCAAAGTTCCGTCACTAATTGGCTTATACAAACGTTGAATTTAAATAAGTCATACTTTGCCACGTGCATTTATCGTAGATTAGTGTAACAATTTGTTTCCAGTGTTCACTAGACTTCCATGTGGCTTTAACCAAAAAAGGTCACAACACTTCACAAGAGACGTTAATTTACACTCAGCTCAATTTAATTCAGTGCCATGCAATCAGCAAAGAATTGTCGTGTGGCAGGTAGGCGTGATACGATCAACTTACGTTAAAGTCTGTGCTCAGATCAAGTAAAAAAATAAAAATAACGTTTACATGCATGAATCAACATGTAACGCGGCATGCAAGCAATATTGGTTTACAAAACATTCCCACGTATGATGAACAAGAATTTCCCCTAGATTTCGCTTCACATTTTTTTATATTCAACCTTAATTTATAACGCATTGGCGTGCAGTTTGCGGTAAATTTATGACCGTTTAATTTGTGTGGTGTTCACCCACGATGTAATGAAATTAAAAACTAATTACGGTTATGCTTTTACGGTTATTAAAAACATTCACGATACCTGCATCGATAAATTGCATATTTGGCATTCGAATACAGCATGCAATCGATATGCGTGACAAATATTGAATGTTTAGACAAGCCGATTGCCTCCAATTCATGGGTCGACCAAATAACAAAGGAATATTGACGATTCTCAAAATAAATACCTGGAAGTCGTTTCCATAGCTACAGGCTTAAAATGAAATTCTAACTAAACTACTGCCAACAAAATCGTTGGTTTCATTTTCAACCGGTCATGTACTTCATTTGCCTAATTTAGGACTCATATGAATATTTTCGTAATTATTATGCTGCAAGACGCAAACATGTTAAAGAAACCATCAATTACGAAAATATTATTCATCATAACACAGTTTTTTCTTATGCATGTACTGACATAATGAAAGTTTTGGCATTGTTTTTTAATACTTCCCTCCAGCGATGCTATTTTGTATATTTATTAGACAACTAGGGTCTAGGCAATGCACTAATGTTCCCTTAGCGCCTATTATTCCTTAGTTTTTTTGCACCAAATAGATGATCAGCAGCCTAGTTAACCTCAAACATTTCGCAGTATCAGTTAAACATCATTGTTAGTACTTTCATTAGCTACAAATTACAAGCTGGGCTACCTACGGTACTTTTAAGGTTCAAAATTCACATTATTCAGAGTACTAATTTCTGAAAACGTCATTGTCATTTTCTCAAGTTCAAAATTGATAACCTTGATTAGGGTGTCTGGCGAAGTCCTCAACGTTTCCAAAATGGGAATCCATAATTGAGAAGGACTGGTGTAACTGATAAGTTATTAGGAAAACTAATTTCGTGCTGATTATTCATGAATTTTATGAATACACTATAAACAAAAAATGAAATGCTAGGTTGCAATTAAAACTCCAGAGATTTCCTGGTGTTCCAGGTTGAACATTGGTACAATTGAGCAGGATAGCCAGGATGTCATGCATCACATTTGTGTGATTTTTAACAACCGAAAAGAATAATTATTGTGGGAAAAAAAACTGGAACAGAAATAGATTTGTCACAAAAATCAAATTTCCAAAAGATAAACGGCATAGGCTCAATTTGTTTTGCAAAACTGGATGGCAAATGATGGATTTTAACCTGATGTTTTTCAAAACAATCCCCTCCCACCTCATTTCCACCATCATTTGCTACCCTCCTCCCCTATAAGTTGATGCAATAATACTTGACCGTCCCCACGTACATGCAAAATTGTCCACATCTTGATTTTGAAGATGCCGTACTGTATTCAGACTCGGAAATCTTTCCAAAAAACAACTAGTTTATCCTGATCCACCAACCATTAGCTATGCTACACACGCACCACCAACATGGCAGGCATAGGAAGTTTTCAAATCGCCTCAATCAGTGCGAAAAATCTTGGAGGGTGGAAATGTTTGTGTCTCCAAAAATCTTATGCCATCCTCAAATCCGTTTCCAGTTACTTAATGTCCATTTTTGCGCCATCCTGATACTGTGGTTATAAGACATGGATGAAGGATGAAGAGATTGAAAAAGGAAAGCCTGGGGGTGTGACGCAAACACATCTAAGCCTCCCAGTTAATGAATCTTTACGACAGAAAAGGCAATTTGTCAATGTTTGCTATCCGTGTGGTCATAGCTATAGTTTAGTGTCAGAGACAGGCAATGTCCCACACAGTGGCCAAACATGACCCGAAACTGAACTGATCAGGGGAATCTATCCATCGCATAAAACTATAATAAACGATTTTTATGGTTGGAGATTTGTTCCAAAGAAGCAGATTTACCTACGTAAGGCTAGTGACATTGCATTTTAACCAAAAAGGGACCAAGAAAACAGTGCCTCGAATGAGTCTGTGCCATTATCTCGGCTAGCAAGCTGCAGCCATAAAAGCCTTAAGGTCCATTACACCTCCGAATTCTTGGTGATGCTCGAAATAAAAGCAAAGAAAATGGCCATTTAGGAAACTATAATTTGCTAATCGAGTTTAGGACCAGATTTAAAGCGGATCACTCGAAGTCTGAAAACTACTATACGTATAACTGAATTTGTGAACTTTTAGGTTCCACTTAGCAGAGAAGAGATTTTTAACAAACGTGATCATGGATGTTTGCGCATGTACAAGTACGACAACTTCAAATATCTTTTCTTGTATATACAATGTACATACAGGTTCCCCCATTGCCAAAGATGAAATTTTTAACTTTAACTACTTAACCATGCCGGCTTTAAAACAACTTTCATTAATAAATTTCAGCCTCGAGTATTACAATAGCAACAAGACTAATATAACGATTATATCGAAAAATCCCCAATACCACAAAAATTGCAGGAAACAATTCTCAAGTCGTTAAAAAAGAAATAATGATAAAACTGACCATCCGTTCAGCTCCATGGCAGCCCTTCAAGTTCACAAATCCATAAATATTTTGTAACGCATTTTCGCCGCGCCATTTTTGTCAATATCAGAAAGCACATAATTGCAAATATTAATTAAACAGTTGATTCAAAATCACAGGTAAACTTCGGATAAATTTACAATGTCACAAATCACTTTAAATAGCACAAAAGCAATCGCGTGTGCACGGGGAAAAAAACATTAATGGACAATAATATTAATTGAAACAAACAAGTCAATAAATGACGCTTTAGTTAACGGCATAGCACCAAGGTCCAACCATAATTTATTGGGTTTTCTAATGATACCCTTTGTCACTCTGCCCAATGATACACGTGTGATACACACATTACTATCATTAGCATCATAAAGTATTTTAAATTTCCCTGACATTCCGGAATGCCATACACGCTATTCCAACTAATTGCATGTATATACAATACCTGTAAGTATCTTCCTACGAAATAATGATCCGAGGAAGGTAAACATGTGTTTTGGGTTCATTTGCGAAATTCTCTTCCTTTACATTCAGTACATACAGTAAGCTTTGTATTTATTTCATTGCATACAGCTGCTTCAGTCAATAAGAGCATGAAATGAATTTGAAACGAAGAAAAAAGGCCTATGAGCATATATAAAAAAAAAATTCAAACAATGCAATTGTCTTTCTCGCTGTACGCTGAAAACCTTTGTTGTGAATATTTTTACCTTTCAAAAGAATTTACGATAGTCTTGCTCTGTATTTGCAGAGAAGATTTGTTAAACAACAAAAGGAGAATGCCAAATCCGCGGCAGCCATTCGAAACGGGATAACTTCGAAAATGCCAAATAACAACATTGTGTGGTAGTTATATGGAAGAATGTTCGCTAAACAATGAACACAGACTGTAAGTTTAGCACTGTTTCTCAAATAAATAACAAACGCAGTACTCGGGAAAGTTTCCACAACATGGTGTTACGTCAAATAACTACCAAGTCAGGGAATGTGTATACAGTTACATAGCAGAAGCTAGAATAGTTGTCGCAATTCAAGATGTAATATTTGTCGCAAACAACCGTGCCCTTTTGATTGACTGAATCAATAGGGTGCGCCTCAAATGGTTAGACGATTTCAATTTGGCGCTGCATTCTTCTTAATTTTATCAGGTGGCTGGCCAAAACACACACCAATGTGCAGAGGGAGTTTATTATAATAGTGTGAAGTTAGGACATTAGGACGCATAGGGCTAGCTACTATTTTTAAAGAAGCTACTAGGTTGAAGCTTCCTAGGGTGGGGGTCAGACGTACATGTACATGTAATACAAACACAATCGCGTCACAAAAGTGTAGTTCCATGGTTTCAATTGCGTAATCACCATTGTCTATGCAACTGACTAATGTAGCACTTTCAAAAATGCCATGCCCTCCTAGCACTCCTAATGCCCTAACTCCACACCATGAACTCAATGTAATGAACCACATTTACGAATGAGCATCTTTTCCCTCTTTTTTTTTTGTTACTAGTGTGCTTTGACTGGCCACCAAATAAAATGTTGAAGAGTGCCAATTTAAGTCGTTTAATCACTTCAGCCATATTTTTCACATTGAATTGAGGTTCATACGAAAGCCATAACGAAAATGTCAATGCATTATGATCAGCATCAACCTACTATTCATTACCATTATCGATGCTTTGAATATTAGTAGATGCGTGTAAAATGCACTAAAACATTTATGAGTTTTTAAAATCAATTTAAAATTTCAGTTATAACAAATAAAAATATGCAATTTATCAATTTAAGATTCCAATTTAAAAAAAAAATAACCTTAGAAGTATAAACATTGTCGTCTGTATAAACTCGACTAATGTACGGTGTACGATATGTTTTCGCTACCAACAAAGGGTCCATTAAATGCAGTTGCAAAGCAATGTGGCTGCTATTAAACAAGCAAAGTTGAGATTGCCTTTGGACATACAAACCAGTTGCCATATCTTAGTTCTTAGGCTAAAACAAGTTCAACCAGGCATCACGCTGCATGACATTTAGAGATCCAATTTGTGGTCAATAATAAGGTTCACTTAAAATATTTTTAAAGAATTTTACACTGCTAATGCCGATCATGGGTAGAGAAAACGCCCTCAACAGGGTAGTCTGTCTGGAGGCCATTTTGGCTTCAAAGGATGTTAATACCCTAGACACGCAATCCACACACGCACAGGCCAACAACAACACATTTAGTCACTTTTAAAATAGTAACTACTACACCCAATCCTGAAAGCCCAAAATAGCAGCTACACCAAAATTGTATCTCAGTTGAATAAACTGGTCTTCAACCGCAAATGGGAAAACAATGTAACAAATCTGCGATGTCAACCGACTGACAATTTATGCCCATTTGGAGATAAACAGTTATTTTTAGCGGTTTGTTTGCAAAACCCCTAACACCGTTTCGTGGAAGAAAATGTAAATAAACATTAAGACGGGGAAATAATTTGGTCTCTTGTTATCTGCTTGCGTCCAAGCACAAATTACTGCTTCTCAGACTAAACTAAAGTTGACTTACTGTATGTTAGCGACAGTAACATTTTCCTTCAGTCGATCGTCATTTTCCAATCAATAACTAATTGGTTGCATGAGATTTTCTGTCAGAAGCAACAGAGAAGAAATAACCTTGGCAATGGGACAACGACTAATAAAAAAAGCAATTGTTGAGGGAGAAATGTGCTTGGAAACCTGGGGTTGTTAACACTGGACAGAAACAATACAAATCTCCAATAAAGCAATTAATTATCCAACGGATATGGCTAACAACTAATGCCGCCAAATACATGTTACAGTTCGTGTGCTTAAGGGGGTCTATATACAAGTCCATGTATATAAGTGGAAATAATTGGTCATAATTATTGTGGGTTTTTCAGGACGATAATTGGAAGAGCGGTTGACCAGTTTCAGAGCAATGGCAGCTTGCAAAGAAGCTTGACAAGTTTACAAAGTTTATAGTTGGCTTTAGGTGCTTAGATGCCCATGGCAAAATATCATTACCCTTCTTTCAACGATTTCAAAAGATTTCCAACATGGCTTGATTGCAGCCCTGTAACATGTACGGAGTCATAAACAAACTCAAGAGACCACTAATGGTGGAGAAAATGCAGTTTCAAAAGGTCAGACAAAAAATAAATTAAATATTTGAGACTTCCGAGCACCTTTTGCTAGGTTAGACTACTCTCAAGCAACAAACGCCAATTAGTGTTTACGAATTACCAGTCTATAGAAATGTGCCAAAATAAAACGTATCCATGACAACTATAAGGCTCGCATATCCACTTGAGCTTGATAATATGCTTCAATCAGTTGTCATGTCAACTGGATAAAGATACCCAAGCGGGGATGCAATCTTTCACTCGCAAGATCTAATATTACTCATTTTTTATGCCTGTGTGATACCGAGAAATAAAAATCCATACCCAGCAAAAAAATATTCATATCTGACAAGGATAATGTTGATGCATGCGAGCGTACATGTATTTCATCTATAAAAAGCAGCATTCAACAGTAACTTCAGAAAGCTCGAATTTTGATAATGAATGTTGGTCGAAAAAATGACATGCAAGTAGGCATGACGTGTTTGTTAAATAGGCAATGCCCCTTTAATTTCGGTCTGTTTCATCATTATCCAGTCGATCAAAGTCCTGAGTGCCCTTAATCATCTCAATATAGACAGTTACCCAAAGCAGAGAGCAGGATGAGCTTGTTTTCAGCCAGAACTTAATCAATGGACATCTCAAGTAGTGTGCCAATGAATCAATCTGGATCAGATACACCAGGCAATGAAACTGGTCAACTTTCTGACGATACCAGCCAAACTAAAGGGCACCATGATGAACGACTGCACAGATTGAATCACTGCAAAATTGCATCGGAGCATTGCATGGGTATCACAATTGGTACTTGCCCAATGTAGAAGATAATAGCAAAGGGGTTCTTAGACAATTAAACTGAGCAAATGACCAACTTTGCCCATTAGTCACAATCTGATCGTCTGGAAAAGTCAAGTGCTCTCTTCCTGAGATCAAGTGTAATTGCCAAAATTGATCGAAAACTCATCTGCTAGATGACTAAATACATATATATGATTTAATATTTCCTAAATTTCGGTTCAATGCAGCTTCATAATTTTCTTTTCAACGTGCTACAAAGTCAAATTAGGCGACAGAGAGGAATTTTGGGACAAGATCTCGATCATTTTCCTGGAGGTTGCCTCGGATAATGAACTCGGGCATGCAATTTGCATTTCAATCGGTGACTCTGTGCACGAACGAAATCACCAAGGATTAGAAAAATTGCGAGAAATCATTAGATTTATGCATCTTAAGCCGACCGTTTGTTGAGTAATCTTCCTCAAGAAAATTGAGCAAATGAAGCAGCCACGGTACCGAATGCTTTTTTAATCTAGACTTTGAAAGCAGATTAATAGCCCGATAGCGCCTCTAAAAGTCTCTTATATCACTTCATTATTTGGCAATCTCATCGCCCTCGAAAGTGTCTCTTGTCATTTCCTACCCGACAATCCATCGATGGAAATTTCACCCATAAAAGTAATTTAGTCGAGGTCCTTATCACGAGCCTGACCATAAAAATGGACTCTTTGGGATGCAATAACACTGGCTTTTGGACTAGTCACTGGTGCTGTCAAGGATGGGCCATTTAAACTCCGTATAACATTAATGTCAACTTTAACAGTATTTTTGTTACTTTCTGTCTCTGATATCCATACCAAGTCTCATGCTCAGTAAAACTACATCGTCTCATGTTGCGCTTTGCCTGCCATCTTTCCCTATACGTCTCAAAAGATAATGGATACCTACAAATTACTGTCATTACAGGGCACCTAAATGCGTTCGTCATTCTTGAGCCACGCAAATAATTACAGGATCACGAAGAAAAACATCTTCGGGTCACACGTTAGAAGATTGGAGCATACGCATTAAGACTGATGAGACTGACACTAAGCATTCAAACTTTAACGTACCTTATACCAAGCTACTTTCATGTGGTTGTATTTACTTCAAAATTTTGCTACTTCATTTTTTGACCGAAAAAAATACCATAGTTACACTATTTATTTTATCTAAAATTAAAGCAGAAATAATGCATTTTAGGTACAAAAGCACAATTTCAAAACAAAAACACTATAGGCGGAATATTTTGAAGAATTACATGACAAATAAAGGATTTTAACCCAATATTTTATAAAACAGCAATGACAAATTGCTGTATATCTTGCAAAAACATTTTTGCCAACCCATCCCTTTTACTTCAAGTATTATTTGGCTGCCACCCTGCTCCTAAGATGATGACATAAGTACATGTAGGTATCTTAAAGCGTGCATTTAAACATAAAAGTGTATGTCCATACCACCGAGCAGTATACATGGTAAACAAAATGTTTGGGCCTACACATTGGCCCACAATATTTAAACTGCACTAGCAACAAATTTACCCATTCATCTGGTCCATTGTGTTCTATAACTGAGTCTTCAGCAGACAATTCAAAAACATTAGAAAATAAGAATCAATAACCAGGTTTCGGTCGATAGCTGGTTCACGGCTAATTCTTGACATTTAACGGATGGCCGAGATCCTACGAACAGCTAAGGCACATATACGAGCTCTCAGATATTATATGAAAGCAACCATAATCCTGATAAACGCTGCCTTTCAGCATTCTCCTTGGCCATCATATCTCAGGGGCTTCCACCAGTTTCCCAGTGCTCAACACAAGAGTCGAAGGACAGTTTTTGACATTGGTGCAACAAACGGCGAACATAGTGGCCGTTGTTTAGCTGCCATAGGCCATTAAATAGCCAAATCAATTGAGTTTATCGCGGTGCTCTTTTTTAATACAACTGGCGTCCAACAACAACAGAATGGTCACATGGGCTTACTCGTTGTTGGTTGTCATCGCCATGACAACGACAAGAACCGAAAGAATAGACTGCGGTTTATGGTAGGAATTTCGCTGAAGCGACTATTTACATTGTCATGCCAGAAAATGCTATCCTTCCTCCAGCTCTAAACTAATTTCAAGTTGACCAAGTCGTACAATCAAGCGAAAGCGTAGCATAAGTGCATTTTTGTAGCACTAACTGGCACACAAAAGGCGCGCACTGGATAGGGCTGCCCAATTCCCTTCATGGTGAATGATATCGAATATTTAGGGATTACAGTATCTTCGAAGCTTGATATCGGCTGATGTATTCCATTCAATTTTATTACCCCACAGACCCAAAAGTAAACTACAACCCGGCTGCTTCGGTATGATGGCATTTTGAAAACGCACTGCAGCATTCTAGAAAAATGAAAAAGGCTGTTTCCAATCACTAACTTCAATTTCTAATACAACAATAATTGTTTGTCCATTTCAAGAAAGAAGCGAGCTGCTCTCGATCGACAATTGAAGGATCGCATCTCCGCCAAATTACTCGTGGATATTGAAAACAACAGTGAAGGTTCAAGTATTTAAAAGAAATTTAATACTGATCAAGAAAGGAGTAACCATGGCTACGGGACGCGAGCCAATAGACCATGATAAATCGCGAAATCCAAAAGCAGTGCCCATGGCCTGAATTCAAAGACCAACAATTCGTATAAATTGTCCTAACTTGCTTTCCCCATCACCACGACAGAGTTGGGTGGTGCACGAGGACACGAAAACAAACTTACATGATTTCGCGGGACACCCTGTATAACATACACAGTTTAATAGTGGGAAATTTGCATAATTTGAAAGGACTTTCACATCCAGCCCTCAGATAGTGCTGTCAAGCAGCTTAAAAACAAGACTTCTTCAGTGTAAACACACGCAGGGTTCATACTCAAATTTACAAAATCATTTCCCTGACTTTCCCTGGCATTCAGTGACAACCAAAGTAAATTTCCCTGACTTATAAATCGTGTTTAACATTTTTTTAAACCTGCGCATGAGAAAAATATAATGTATAGTAATATCAACTTTTGGAAATGGTCAGCAGAAATCTCAAAATAATTAATAAACATGTACAAAATTATTTTTGGGTATTTTTTGGGATGGAATTTATTTTTCAATTTTATTTTGTTAAAAAAACTTATTTTCCCTGACTTTCCCTAATTTTACAGCACAAAACGTAGTTTTCCCTGACTCTCCCTGACCATTTTGCTCTTCCCTGACTTTCCAGGTACGTATGAACCCTGACATGGTAAACAAATATTACCACTTTCTTGATGGGCTTGAAAAAGATTGCCTTTTGCAAACTAAAATCTTTGCCATTAACTAAAAACAGGATTCCCATGACTTTCTTTAAAATGAAATTCCCATGATCCCTGCTTTACAAGCATGAAAAAAAAATTAGGAAAAATGTCTGGTAACTGCATTATCAGTTTAATATGATTAAACTGATCCCCTGAACTGATGGAACTGAAACTGAAACCCCGTACCGCATTACCGACTGGGCATTATCTTTGCAGGGAAATACATGTAGTATGGACGTACTGCATTCACAAAATGAAAGTGAAAGCTGATCAATCCCAACCGATGCGATGGTCAGCACCGTTCGATGGTCAGTCAAGCTTAACATTTTAATTGCATATCTTCGCGAGGAATTGTGGTTGAGAATACAAAGCGAGGCTCAACTAGCTTTAAGCCGCAAGAGGACTTCCAAGTCAGGTTTAAGGCGTTGCCATGGAAAATTTGCTCGAGCAAACACTATCGTGGCAAGCAGAATGATAATTTGAGCTTTCTATACGTCTTTATGCAGTGCACTGAATGGCTTCTGTCCTTTTCGGACTGTAGTCCATGGCGCCATTCCAGTTCATCCAAATGTGCCCAACGTTATCCGATTTCTCATTACGCTCCAAGAAATATTCAAAGATAGCAATTCTCCCTCATAGTCATTCATCTATTGAACAGTTTCCAAATATCGAAATCACATTTCTTTCTTGCGGGCAAAAAAAGATTAAATAAATGGATTTTGCCGGCATATCGTATTTGCCTCGAAACTTTCCTATCGCTATAGACTGCCTTTTCCTTTTCTACTACTTCCTATTCCCTTGTGAAGTGAATTGCAAGAGCACCACTAATTGAATCTTTAAACCACGTTTCTTACCTAGAAGTACTTTCAAAAGAAATTATTTGAACTTGACCACATATTGGTTTTATGTCGTCACATTATTACATTGCAGAGCAAACAATGTAAAATGTACGAGTTCTACAGGATAATTTTTGTCAACATCAATGTAGCTTTTCGCCAAATTTCAGAATTTTTCGTTACCTAGTAAAGTTGGAGCAACAGTTCCAATTTGAAAGTTGTAGAGGAGAACACAATTTAGTCTATAAACCTGACATTTAGCAAGAGAGGTTTCTTTGAATTATAATCCCAATTTCTTGGACGACATATTTGGTGCATTGTTGCACAGATCGTTACATAGCAGATAAGATTTCCAGTTAACCTGAAGGATTCCAATGCTCACATACTGTAATGTACACCAGTGCCGATGATATCAAAGCCCTATTACTTTGCTAATTTATGAAATATTCGAGACACACTTGGATGACTCATTAGATGCAATTATCACTTTTTGATAAACGTCTAGGGGGAGGTCCCTTCCAAAAACAATCTTGTTTACAAATTATAGCATGTTCCAAAAATATAACCCGGTATTTGCGCACAAGCTCACTCGAAATTTGACAATAAATGAGAAAAAAACCCTCATTTGCTTCAAAATATCTGAAGAGCATAATGCATTTCGTTAGATCAGAAACCCATTTTCCAACAAACGACTACATCGTCTATTTCAGATTACCTACACTGAATCTTATCATGCGTTTAGGTTATTTAACTGCATAACTCTCGCTGAACAATGACGAAGATTCTTGAAGACATCCCATGTAGTTCTAGGGTTTTTAAAACCGAACAACAGTTGTCAAATTATTGCACACTGTACTTCGTATTCACATTTTCAGAGGCAAATGCGTAAAAGAAAATCTTCCAAAGTACTTAATAAAGACATTCCTTTGCACTACAAACCATTTTCATGGTGATGCAAAACTTTGTAAGATTTTTTCGATCCTACTTTTATATTTTGAAAAGACAGTCGAATTGAAAACTCATTATACACTCACGTATAAAAATAGTTCACCAATGCAGCACATAAAAGTGAATCGATATATTGACAAAATATTTTCCGGAAGAAGCGAAAGATTAGGAGAACCGTTTTCCCAATCTTTATATCCCCATTTCGTTTCCTAGTCAGTTTAACACTCGCTCGAGAGCGGACAAGAAAAGTCAACTTTTCTAAATTGAATTTGCACGTATACCTCGATGCATTATGAATTGAACTTAATGTATCATTATGCTGAAAGTCTGAAAGTAGACTTAATAATTGGTTGGCTTACCCACTAACGTTGGTTTTGGCCAATTTATGGTGATAAAACGAACATCATTTCGTCAAACTTACCTAAAAAGAAAAGTAAAAGAATTAGGCATAAATGCAAAAAAGAAAACATTAACATTAAAAAATCGCAAAGCCTTTCACTATATGATGATAATAAATATGTTAGTTATACAGCATATGCAAGACTATTAAAATGCTGCCAAAATAAAACTACAAGTATTACATTTCACTAAATATTTTTTCACAGATTTCAGTTTCTGTCAACATTAGATCACACTCCTTCAATTTAGAACTTGCAATTCTGAGCAGTCATGTAATACCTTTCTTGCAATGGGCATATTGCATTTTCGATGTTATATGCATAGCCTATTAGGCCAACATTTCTGATTTAGTTTGGCAATAGAATAAAAAATGAAAATCACTTAATGTAGATGTAACAAGAATAAGCTTATTTATCGAAACGGATTTACTTGAAAGAAAAGACGAGCTCATTTGAAATGTTTCGAGTAAACAATTTCATCTTCAATGAAATTACTGGCAGATTTGCCTGCGTAATTTTCCCCTCCGTAAGCAATTCAAACCCTTCGTGAAATCAGCCAGGAGATTTCTTTTTAATAACGAGACTAAAACATGACTGGTATGCATAGTGTGCACAGCTGTAAAATCCTAGCGGTCTTAATTAAAAGCGGTGCTAATCCTCAATGTTGACAGATATAAAACGAAAGAAGAGCCTAACTTGTTACAAAGACTTATCGAGGTGAAACGTTCATTTTAATCCATGCTCATTAATTGCAACCGGCGGCGACGTACCGAATCGCATAATTACGACTTTATATGCACAAATAAGCCGAATGACTCTGCACCAAGCATGCTGTTTGCTACACAATAATAGCACTTAAATCATGTAAACAACCCTTAAAAATAACCCGCAAGCAGCAGCTAACACCTGAAAGTCAAACATGGTGTCTACTAATTTCTGAAATCAAAATTCCCTGAGTTTTTCATGTCATGTTCCCATTTTCCCGGGTTTAGAGAGCGGCTTTACTTTATACATTATGCTCTATTGCTGCCCCTCAGCACATGAATAGTGTTTTTTCCTAACTGCTCGTAAGCTGGCAGTGATTGCCCCTTCGCAGGGGCAGCTAAATAAAAAAAATCACGATTACGCTTAGTTTCGGTTACGTTGAGCGAGAGACGGTAAGAAAAAGGAGAGAAAAATAACAAGATTAAATTTCTGCAGCTAGGACTGGTATCACTCCTGAAACAGGGCATAAAGAAGTTTTTATACACAATTCCACAAAAAAAATATCCCCAAATTTAATACGGCTATCTAGGCTATCCTTATTTTTCCAGGTCAGAAAAAATTGAATAATTAAATAGTATTTTGTAATTCATGGCAATGATTGTCAAATACATTATTAAACCAACTCTAGTATTAAATTGCGGCGGAAAAAATTAACTGCAAAACTCACTTGTAAAGAAAATTGAGCAGGCAAATCTTTGTAGAAAAAATTCATCATTCATCAGAAAGGCGAATAATACTGAGGGCAACGCATGTACAACGCTTTGTAAATTTTTAAGAAATAGACACCGACACAAAGTAGGGTAAGACGTTGATAAGATAATGAAAAACGCTGCAGTTTTCAATTCAGATTCCCTCAGTTTTTAATGTTTCACAGGTTAAATATAGCATTACCCGTAATGTCCAGGCTTTGCAGGTTGGTCATGTTTTGAAACCAACGGTTTTCAACATGTTTAATTCACTGCTGCAAGTCAGTATCGCTGTCAGCTCAGATAAACGTTGAAACTGATTGACCTTATAAAACAATCAGGACCCCAGCCCACTTAAAGGCCAATTCCTGATGTGTCCACATCAGACTTAAAAAGGCTGACAATGCCATACCCCTGCCAGTTACAAGACACATGAAACCAGCACGATTGCCTTTGAAAACTCAAGAATTCAACGAGCCTGAGGCAGTTCTTACAGCATTACCCAATTGCGGCTTATACGGATGCAAACTCTGCGGTGTCACAGGTTAAGCCGTGGTCGTGAGTTGGAAAAATATCGAAGAAATAAGATTAAGACCTCTGGAAACAGATGCCACTCCGAGCACTTAAATCAGGACCCAAAGAGGTCGTAATCCCGGCAGCAAAATCCATTGTTGGGAGGAGGAGGAGAGAAAAAAAGTCCAATAAAGATGGCGACCCTGCGGCGGTTTTCATTTCCAAAATATAATTTTCCTGCCCATGCAATATTCAGTCTATATTGTCCACTGTTGGTTGTGGCTGACCCTCTGCCCAGGATTTCTGCAAGGCCATTGCATTGCGCTTCTGGCGTTTATATGCGACGAATTTCGTAGAAGATTATACGACCTCACCGCCTGTTACACATATTTCCAATTCGCTGCTATATAATATAAAAACCAGATAATATCTTAAGTTTTCTTCGACTCGTGTAATCCCAAAACCACCATGGTTCTGGCTTGGCAAGAACACCACTATGTCTCCCATGCCCCCCAATTTATCGTACATACGAAGCTCGTTTGAGGAACAGACATTAAATTCCAAATCCCAATGACAGTTTTTTGTCACGGGGGTTTTGAATTTGGTTCACTGAATGTCAATAAAACATACTCCCCAGAAATGAAAACATAATTCCGCGTGCGTTTTTTTATGATTCCGGTCCTCTTATCTGCTTCCCTTAATAAAATGTCAATTGTGCGGGGTCCTTTCAGCATCTTAAAATATGATCTGCACAGGGTTATTACATAGAAAAGCATGCTCGTATAGTCAGGATTTTCAGAAGCAATTTTCAAAATCCGAATTTATAGTGCCTCTGCGTCTGAAATAATAGTTGAAAAATGAGATAGGCAATAGACCGAGATCCAGGGCTTTTCCAATGATAATTCGAAGATAAGCTTTGCGGGCATTATAAAGCATGATGTGCAGGTGCTCTTAAGGACCTCTTTCATTTTCATATCCTTACCGATAAATGATACGTGTGCTACTGGCAGTCTGGGGAAACTAACATCTATGAGCATACCATATATATATGCAGCTTGCTAAAATGACGTCTGGATATATACTGTACTTTAAAAGTACTACCTGGTCCAAATGGCCCACCAAATATTTACAGCATATTTTTAAACTATTGCCTAGTATGCACGAATGACTCCTGCCCTAGCTATCGTAATTAACCCATTTTACTTAACCAAACCTAACAAACCACTAAATGTAATTCCCATAAATTGCCAGCCCCAACAGCAGGCAATCACTAACAGCATACGAGCTGTTAGGAGAAGTCTTTAATGTCCATGACGGGAGTAGGCTGCAGCAGGGCATAATATACAGTAAAGTTTTTCAGAAAGTCAAACTGGATGCTTTCTTGCTTAGCATAAAAGTTTATGCAGACTCAGTTTTATTCGCGCAATCTTTACGCAAACCTGAGACGATGCATTCAATTTTTCTACTTCAAAAATTAAAAATTCAGGTAAAAACGTAAAATGCATTTAACTTAATGAACCGCGTAATCAAACTAGTGATTTAGACTGAGACGCAAAGTGTGATGTTTCGTTTTTTAAACTATTTTCTGTGTGGCTATAAAATGTACACGAATTTGAAAGCAAATAAGCCAAGTTAGGAAACATTTTCTCATTTTTATAATGCTCCTCCAGCACGAATATAATGCCAAGCAAAAGTTTATAGCCGAACCGTGAGATAATCTTGTTTACTGCTCATCAGAGGTTTATTTCTGGGGGATTTTACGACAGCATCCATGCATATAGTAAGTATCTAAGTTGGAATATTGCATACTCCGCAAATTACACAGCGTAAGAAATCGTTGCATGCATAAAAATTTGATATTCGCCAATCACGACTTTGGAAATGTGACGAACTCGTGCCTATAAGATGAAATAAAAATACCCTAGCGTGGTTGCAGCGACGAATACTTTTACAACAAAAATGAACGCTTCTAGACATAAAAAACCCAATAATTCGCCCAAACAGCCAGACTCATAAACACGCAAGTTTGAGTATCTCAATTCAAATACATTTAAGTTGTTTACTAGCACACCAGTAGACTTGCCAACTTATAGCATCGATAATTTAACAGCAGGATTTCTGAACATATCCTGCCTGTTGTACAAGATCATATTCCAATCATTTTATCAACGGTCTGGTAACCTGCAGCCGCACGTATCCAAATTCTGTCTGGAAATTAAGCACTGCTATAACGGCATGCAGTGAAATCGAAAATTAATGCACCGTGCAGTTTGGAGAGAATCAATACATATTTTTGACGTTATTAAACACAATTTAGCGATGCCCAGCTAGACGAGACCGATGGCTACTCGTACATGGTGTCTACCGGACTTGGTATTGTTTCATGACTTTTTCATGTCCTGTATATAGAAATACTGCGATAATGATAAATTATGATATCACAGGCATGTGGCCAGCTATGTCACATTTTGTCACATGAAAATATCGCATTTGTCACATTTTGTCACATGAAAATGTTATGCAATTGATTCTTAGTTCATCAAAATTTTCACAAAATATACTGTATCTGCAAAAATGTTACATTTTATTCATTTTTCCCCGTTTTCACACACGTTTTGGATAACTGATTTAAGTTTTCATCGGCAAGCTCTATTGCCGCCTTGGCGCTTTGAATGATGGCATTTGCAGCTTTTACTTTTACAATATCTGTGCGGCGTGTACTGCTTGCCTCATGTAACATCTCCATTCCTGCATGCAACATTTTTTTGGCTTTTTCACTCTTTTTGGTAATTTCATCTTCATCAACAGACTTTTTGAGCCCAGTCTCCCTTATAATTATACAGAGAGGTCATACATAAGAGGTTTCCCTCTTTATTTGTTGCATCTGTCACATTATTTTCTATTTTTCACAGAAATTGTCACATTTTGTCCCATTTGTCACACAGGTTTCAAATTGTCACATCGGCCACATCCCTGTATTAGTTGAAAACACACCAAGTCCGGTTTCCAATTAAGTCATTCTATTGTTTCCTGAGAAATTCTTCTGGTAGACCCATTCTCCATTTTGGCATTCCTGGGCCATTAGCCAGCAAAACATTTTCCTTCCGGAAACGAAAACCTGCTCGCAATCTGGTGACTTTCCCGACGAGCATCTAAATTGAAGGTATTATTGGCCATTCGATGTGTCCTGGGAGGTCGCTTTTCAGAGGTGAACCAGTATTTTCAAAGCAATTTTCACTCAGCGGCACTATGGTGGTCCCTCTCTCAATAAGCAATCAGCCTCGCTAGATGCCTTGCTGGTGGTCTAGTTTTTTTGGTATTTTGGCGAAAAACCTTTCACCAGATAAAATAACGAATTGCGCTAGAAAACTTCGGATTTACGACCGTTTTGCGGATGTTTTACACCGGCACAAGAACGCAAGAATGCCGCCGTATTACTAGAATAAAACAAATTTATGTACTAACTACAAGTTGCAGAAATTGGATTTCGACAAGATAAGCGAGGCGCGCGAAAAGGCAATTCATTTCAACTATGTAATATTACACGCCATTAATTACCCTTCTAGCGATTTTCAGAAACGCCTAAGAAACACCTATACGAAACATTGAGCGAATTTTCATTCCAACTAGCTGCGGTTGCCTATACAGTTTCTATGCAACACCCCCTTCGATTACAAGAAGCATGATATTCATGTTCCTGTTAAAGCCATCTATCTTCTTCTGTAGTTTTTCAATAGTTTTGTTCAAACTGAAGAAATTCAAAATTTGAGAAAATTTTGAGAAAAATCGGTAAGATATAGTGCCGCTATTATTGTTGTTGTTTGAAGTGTATTTTCATTTCTGTATTACCGCCAGCCTCTTTCCAAGTAAAGTAAAGAAGTATGAACCATTTATAGCAAAACTTTACAGAGGATACACTTCTTGAATACAACTAACTGTATTTGTGTAATCAAGCTATTTATAGTTTTGTAAAATGCTTTAGGGCACAGGCGAATGCTTTAACTCCATCCATTTTGGCTTATCTGAGTCTTATTTCACGGATCCAAAGACGACATAACAATTTATATGCAAGCAAGATATAAACGACTGAGCGTGATAGCACGTTAGCTAAAATATCATACTCTGGTGGGCCATCCATCAACACTGCTGGGATTTAAGCATAAATGCTTTTATTGAACGTTCTTCAACCATCACAAAATAGGGATCAAAGATAATATTACTCTCAATTTGATTTCTGAAACGTAATGCCCACAATTTGAACCCAACATATTGTGATGGTGAAGTTGATTTCCAAATTGTAAATTGAGACTATCTTTGATATATTAACTATTTAGTGATGGTTTAGACATTAGTGTGATTTTCTACAGAAATTGAAAGATTGTCATATATAAGCGAAATTAACAAACTCTTTATGGTGTTTTTACACGTAAAACAGTAACTTGCAACCTGATTTCTTGGCCTACACGTAGCCTATCTTACTTGAAAACCTTTAAAATAACAAAGTTTGGCTTCGAAAGCTTCGTTTATGGATTAATGGTTTTTATCGAATGGCATTTTGACATGCGGTTAATTACAATGAGTTGCAACTTGCATTAGCCGCATTTTCAAAAAAAAAACTGAGAAAAGGTAACCAATCGATTGAGAAAAGCACAGATGGTAGGCAAATGAGCAATAACCTGTAATCGGGGATTATAAAGTACCTAATCTATTCAAATGAACACTGAACTAAGCATTAACTGAGGTGCAACGAAAGGTCTCATCACCCCTTACGAGTAAAGTAACCCAGGTTCTAATTACGAGCATTTAAAATTCTACTTTATGCTTACGTTAACATCATAAATGCTATTCAAATTAAATGCCAGTGAACTTTTCAGAGAGGTTTTGAATTAAACTGGCTCTGATGTTATGCACTTGTTAAAACTGCACGAAGTCACGCACCCTTATCATGAGAATCTAAAGTTATATTGTATGTAAGCCTAATGGTGTATGATTTCAAATTGCATCTTCGGATGCGTTTTCTTTTCTCCTAAATATCATCGTCTCGCTCGTCATTAGTCTCGAAAGCATATTTCTAATGGCCTTCATTTTTCAGTCTTAAGACTTAAATACCACCATCTTCGCTGAATGCATAAATGAACAAATGCATCGACCCACATACATATAAGCCAGCTTATGGAAACTTTAAACAGCTTAATGATTATTTAATGCCCAATTCCATTGGCATTAATTTCCTGTTGCCTCAACTCGTAACCGTGAGTGGAATTTTCAAGTCAATATCTTTAATCAAGAGAGAGGCCCATCAAGTTTTTTTTCCAGCCTCCATTTCGCGTTAAGGAATCTAATAATGACAAACCCAAAGTTTGTACACGGCTTGACGTTTCTCTTTTTCCCCCACGCTCAGACCAAGCCATTCAAGCTATTACCAGTGTTGCATGTTGAAGCTTTCAATGCATTTTAACACTAACTTAATTACAGATAAATCTGAGATCTTTGTAAGTAAGAATTAAGAATCTGATTCCTCGCTATTCCCAATGCATTTTACGGGACAATCCATTAAAAATGTTTTTAATGCCTGCTGAATAAGATGGTGTGTTCCATTGTATGTTGTATGTTGCACTAGTCAGTAGGATTTTCAGTACCCTACATGTTAACAAAAATACATGTAATATTAATTTCCAGAATGGTTAATGTAAAATTTAATATTTTTATCTATATATGTATGCATATATATACATGTATATATTTTTTTTGGAAAATACAAAACAACGACTTTTCCATGTTTTAAAACAAATTTCCCTGACCACCCTGACCATTGTAGAAGAAAAAACATGAAATGATGGTGTGCATTTTTTTATTCTGCTACATCGCTTGTTATAAATGTATGCTGTGTAAACAGGGTCCAGAACAAGTTTACATTAGGAAACAGTAAAATTTGATTGTTTTTAAATTGAGTTTCATCATCGTCGACAGAACTGCTTGTCGTCTGGTTTTTGTGTTCAATAACAAGTAACTAAGTAAAACGAATTATTGATTTCTTGAAATTCCCTGACTTTTTCAAAACTGTTGTCCAGCATTTTCAAAAACCCCTAGTTATTGTAACAGTATGAAAACGTGTCCAATTTCTGATCAAATATAACATATTTGTCGTACAAATACTGGTCATTATTATCCAACTACTACGTAAGCTTACGTATAAGCATCAGAAAATCAGGAAAATGTATCCAATAAGTATGTATAAGTTGTCTATGAAGTGGAATCTATTTGTTAAATTTATCTTCATTAGTAAAGAGTTTCTATTTTATATATTCTTCCTTAATATTTTCTATTCTATTTAAGTTAGCTACACGAACGTATATTAGCATCGAAGTAATTAGCACCTCCTCACAAAGAAATTAGGCTGTGGGAGAATTAATGTTGCATGCGTGGTGTAATTATGATAAATTGCATTTAGCCTACATTTTTAATGAATGCAGGATCACGTTTCAAGTTGGATGGCATCTGAGCCGGCAGTTTGAAAATATACCGTCATCCCTAGTGTTTCCTGCACTTCAGTAAATATATGATCAAAATTCTTTCTCAGATGCAAAGAGTTCAGATTTGATAGAAATAATTCGAAAAGCTAATTCATTTCGGTAGTTTTACTTCCTTAAGAATCTGTCAAATGCAGGTAAAATAATGGTATTTGGTACTTCGGGCTGTGATTAAATGAAGTTAATTAAAAAATAATATCACTACATAATATATGTACTATCAGAACATAAAATTATATCCCTAGGCGCATTATTAATTAAAGTTTTGTATGAAAGCTGCTTGCTTCAAGAAGCTGCTTCATATGCACCCATCGTTTGCATACTTTTTTAACAAAGCTATACACTGTTTTAAATACTGCCACGTCCAAAAATGAAATCACCGTTCAAATTTATCATTGGCATGATCCAAGTTTGTTTTTTACTGATATTCTATTCTGCAAGTCATTGCAATTTCATTACAATGCCTTAATGTTTTACAGCGTCCACTAAAAAGTGTGCCCATGCGTAAAATTACAATCACCGCTCTTCCAATATCAGCAAAATTCGCCATCAGGGCACTTTTTGACAGTGCATTTATTCACAAACATCAACCAGCAGTTTTGGGGCAAATATGACCATTGCTTCCAGGACATTTGTTTCATATCCAGCATTAACTCGCGTGTTGCATGGCCAAGCAGCACTTTGGATACATTATTCAAGATTATAGCTCTGAGCGCATGCATCATGCGGTCATTTCAAGCAGAACCATTCCGAATTTCAAATCTGAAATTTCTTTGCCCCTAACATAAGCTGACACTAGATCCATAGGCATTGATCAAATTTCCATAACTCTGAATTAAGATGGTGCGCGTACATGTATGCCATAAGCCTTCGAGCTGCATGGATTCTCATGCATTTTACATAAGACTACGACCTACGCAATAATTACAAGGGCCTTTCATGAAATTCATTTTCAAAACAAAGAACTATGAGAGCATATTTCATCCACATCTGAGACATGGTAGAGATATTTTTAAAAAGTAAGTATGTTATCGCGAACCGCTGCACTCAAGATGATTTGACAGAAAAGCAATAATCTTTAGAATGTATTCAACAGACATAGTCATAACATGCCTATGTATGCCATTTCCTTATCAAACATGAATCGATTTTAAAGGCTACCTTCAAAAAATTAAAAGCAAATATTGCGTTCGTTTTAGAAAATATACATTATAACGATAAAGAAATAGTATTGAAGATGCAAGATGATGCCTGTTGACAAATGTTTAGAAATCTAATATCCATGTCATGCACCTTAGAGTTAGGAATAAGGTAACTGCATTACGTAAAGGTCAAATTTTGCAACGGGTTATACATTGATAATTGAATTTACAATCATTACAATTAATTGCATGTAAGGTACAATTTTAATATACTGTAAATTATTACGCAGTGAACCAAAATACTAAATGCATATACGTGTACAGTATCTGTTGACGACTCAAAATTGATGTTTTGCTTTATTAGTATGTTTCAAAAGCCATCGACTGCGAGCGTGCCTGTAATTTGACCTTCGTAAGCCAATGCAGTCATTCCATGGCCTGGTGTACCATTACAATACTGTATTTACTGTCCGTATTCATAGAGTGAATAAAGTTGGCTCCCCCTCTAGTAGATTGCAGAAAGTGTATATGGGCACATATATTTACCTTGAAGTCTGCTATAGAGCTTATAAAAGTAATGATCCCTGAAATGATCACTGCAGGCATATGGCAACATTTTGATCAGAAGTTTCAATATATGTGAGTCCAGCACAGTTCAATACCGGTAAGGAAACTATGTTTAGTGAAAGAAATGTTTCCCACGTACAGAATAGTTGCCAACTTACATAGGCTATCTTCCATCACTGGAGATTGTTCACGATGGCCTATTTCGATCTTCATTGAAAAACCTGCTCCCTTATTATGTTGCCTTATTACATTCTATGGAGCATCTTAGAAATGCACCATCGAAAATTCACCTTCCCCATACACGAAATATGTATTTTGCCCAAAATTTACATACACGCAAACGCCTAATTTGAGTGATAGGTTGCCAGGATCCGTTGTCCATTCAAAACGTTGAATGGATTGCAAATTGCCTTCAGCATTTATAAAGAGATGTCTCGTATACGTGTCGGCATACTTATATCAACATACAAACATGAACGACAAGTCAGAAAGGGACACTAAGAGCAAGCTTTGTATGGGAGGCAGCTGCCCTGGGCATATACACGTACTGTATGTACGTGACAAGATAGCAATAACGAGAAATTTGCTCTGAAGGCATTGGGCTGAAGCATACGGACGAGAATATGATCTTTTTTAATATAATGCTGAGACATATTGCTAGTAAACCGATTAGCTTCCTCGACCCTAGACGGTCGAATGCTGGGAAATGAAAACAATTGGATCCCAATTGATTCAACCAAGAGTACATCAGCATTGTTGAAGGTTTTTGTTCCTTCATACACTAGATGTACTGGCCATCCGCAACCTTCAAGGACTCACTATGATTATTACTGAAATGTGAAATCTTGGAACGCCAAGAAAATTCTACAATTTTGTTAAAAATTTGCTGAGATCCTTAATCGGCGCTTTTGATTGCCGATTATGTGGCGTTTTGGTGTATGACAGGCATGTGGCCAGCTATATCACATTTTGTCACATGAAAATATCGCATTTGTCACATTTTATCACGTGCATATGTTATGCAATTGATTCTTAGTTCATAAATTTTTTTACAAAATACACTGTATCTGCGAAAATGTTACATTTTATTAATTTTTTCCCCTTTTTACACACGTTTTGGATAACTGATTTAAGTTTTCATCAGCAATCTCTATTGCCGCCTTTGAATGATGACATTTGCAGCTTCTACTTTTACGATATCTGTGCAGCTAGTACTGCAGGCCTCACGTAACATCTCCATTCCTGCAAGCAACATTTTTTGGACTTTTTCCTCCTTTTTGGTAATTTCCTCTTCATCAACAGACGTTTTTGAGCCCAGTCTCCCTTATAATTAAACAGATAGGTCATACATAAGAGGTTTCCCTCTTTATTTGTTGCATTTGTCACATTATTTTCCCTTTTTTTTTACAGAAATTCTCACATTTTGTCACATTTGTCACACAGGCTTCAAATTGTCACATTTTGTCCCATTTGTCACATCCCTGTAGTAGTGTACCATCATGATTTTTTTCTACATGGGTACGCCCAACGTACGTACAAACAGTGTATTTCCAGAGGATTGACTGTCGCACAGTTGGGTTCATTGGTCCATGGTTAGCTTTGAAACAAGTTAGCATTCGATCAAAAAGCGGAATTTCCCCGATAATCTTCCAGACGTTCGCGATAGCAAACTGGCGCTTAATTGACAGACAGAAAGCTGGAAGCCAGGTCGATTACATGGCTTTGGGAGTTGCTTTCGTGCCATTGCTAGGGAGGGTGAATAGGCACAAATAATGGAGATGAGTCAGCTGGCTTCTGATGAGGATGCTTCATACCAGTTGATGCGATGGGTGTGCAAACGTCCCCAGCACTGATGATAGGTTGCTTGTCATACATTTTGCCCCAATTGCCATCGTACAGAGATCAATGATTATTTGCACTCTTTGGCTACGCATATGACTAAGTGGTATATCCCCTGCCAGCCATATTGGGCTAGGCATCATCCATCATTTTTACCATTGCAATGAAGAGGGGTCTGAAACCGTGCCCAGTAGTCCTCAATTCAGCCAACAAAGCCGTGAATTTAAATCGGCTCATTGCATTTCTGACCACGAACTTCAATAAGAATCCCATTTGACGCAAGTAGCAAATAGACGAACGGGTAGCAATTGGGGCGCTGCATGGTTCCCATTGGCAGAAACATTTGCCACCACACCAAATGATAACCTGGTCGTTAAAACGTTCGGAATCCTGATTATGAACCAATAAAGGTCCGAACAAAACTCGAGGGAAATTCCTATTAGGTTTCAGCGTTGCAAAACAATTGACTTCTGGTTCCTATGCTATCGGCTTTTCGTACACAGCCATCGTTAAAACAACGACTAGACCAAAAATCGTTAAGAAACAAGCGTAATAAACAGAAACAAATGTCCCTGGAGAGACAATTAAACCAGCCGGCCATTAATCGGTCCCTTTAATTTGTTAACTAACTCAGGACACCGCCAGGGGGATATTGAATTAGCTCTTATCAAAGAGTTTTGGATTTCGTACATGGTTTTGTCATTCCTCGGGACATAAGGACGCTTCGCCTTGGGATAAGGCCTGTTTGTCGCGCTAAATTGCATGGTTGCATGTCGATAAAAGGACTGTTTGCAGGTTATAAGGTAAAAGGCAGAGATAGAATCATGAGTTAAACACGAAATTGCGATCCGATGAGCTCAAACTTTCCTCGTTTCTGTTTCGAGGATGTTACTTTTATCCTCAGTGGACATCATATGCACCAGAATAGCAACATGAATGTCATTTCCAATTCTGACGTCAAATATGACGTGCTCACCGTGTACTGTAGTGACAACCAAATTGATTTAATACAATGTCCAACTGTATAAGAAACAGTCGATGTCGACACGACCCAGCAACCAATTCGTTTCTTTAATGAAGTCACGATCAAAACAAGTCAACTATCGATTAACTACATGAATCATCCAAATTCGCAAAACACGGTTGATGTCACACATATCAGACCATGATGGTAGAAGGAGATCCAAGTTTCAATGTATTCAAACAAACTAAACTTCAATACCTAACATTAAAGCTTCTTAGGGTTCCCCATTATATGCACTTTTGCAATTCCCTGACTTTGTGTGACTTTAAAACAAATTTCACTGACCATCTTATACATTCTTTTCAATTTCTCTGACAATTCAAAGCCTTCCAGGCCGTGGGGATACTCGTTCTAATTTGCAGTTAAATTATATTTCAAGGAAAAAATTCACATCCAATTCAACTGCATATGTAAACAGTCCGTATAAATCGTCCATCATAAGAGGATCCAGATCAAACCTTTCAGCGTTTTGTTTGCTACAAATTACAATTCGAGCAGAACTTTGAACCAGCTCATACACTGTATATACACTAAGAACACTCGAAAAACAGCATTATTTGAAGCCCTCTTTGTATATTAAGGAAACGGGGCTCATAAAACATTCGTGTAAAAGCCAACGGATCATGAAGATATTAGAAGAGCAAAACGCCCATTGAGTTTAAAGTATCGGCAAAGTTTTCCTTAAATACATGTACAGCTGTATATCCGACGTCAAAGAAAAGGATGATGGCAAGTTGTTAACAGTAACATAGCTTGGTGCTTTTAAAAAGACCAAACCAACCATGGTGTTATTATTATGCTATTACGGGAGATAATAAAAACACGCAACGCTTCATAGATTTTTTCCTTGAAATATGAAGGGGTGAAAGGGATAGTGTTGCAAGTCAATTTATTTTAATCCATTGCAAAAATGGATTCTACAGATGGCCAACTATTGTTAGAAAATGTGATATGCAGAAGTTTGAAAGGTAAATTGGAATTGCTGCATCGTTTACAAGACGTTTGTTTCGTAACACAAGGAAACTATAAATGCGAGCAATCACGCATAACAAACTACAGCAATCTGCCATCCCCATGCTGATATAATGGTGGGGGTTCATTCTTTATTGGACTATGCTGTTAAGACTGTATGGAAACTAGTTGAAGTTTTATTTAATACATATTTCAGTTTTTATTTAATTATTCGTAAGTTATTTGACGCGAGCAAAGTAATAATCGTAATTAACCACTTGCCGAGATAGCTTACACGTACAATTCCCATACATTACCATCAAATGAATTATATGGTCGTTATAGTTGACTATATTATCGCACCAAAATGCTGTACCAAGAAGGCCTGCTCTTTCTCAACCATTGTATTTAATTGTAAATGCGGAACATTTATTTATCTCGCGGTGAATTTTTATACATTCGTATCTACGGTGCATACAGCAGGTACGTGTACATTGCAATTTACAATTCTGCACCGAAACAGTTTCACAATATAGGACATCTGGATGAAAGTTACACATTTTTAAATCCACGGAGGCATCAACCCACTTGCATGTTGTATTTATTGTTTATCAAGGCTAATGTAACAAAAATTTTGAAAGCATAAACTTACATGCAGAAGTGGTTATAGCCCAGTAGCCTATACAGAGACACTTATAATCACAATTGTGCCTCACCATTTTTCCAGTAATTATCGATTTCCCCTGATTTTTACAGGTTTCCCAGATGGTCAGACATCATGACCATAAACTTCGAACGATATTACTAATAAATATGCAATTTTTCAAATTCTTTTTTTTTTCACAAAATTTGGTGGTAGTAATTGAATAAATCTTTCAATTGAGCCCATTGAAGTGCATAAATTTGAAGCCACATTAGGGTACTAGGCTATCAAGTGTCTGATGACTCATTTTTTCCATGAAATTGTATTAAGACCCTGCTTTTTGGGGCTTAATGGATGGCTGGATTTTCCCAGTAGTAGCTGCATTCCAGGCCAGTTTGCAGCAGGATAGATCAACAAAAAACCTATTAGTCCATTTTGAATTCAGTGAATATATAGTAGACCGAACCGCCTAACTGTATAGCCCAGACCACATGCAGCAAAGTTTATGCTCAGCTGGGCATGAAAATTATAAAGCCCCTAGATTCAGAAGCAGATAGTTGAAAATCTAAAATATGACTGAAGTGAATGAAATGTTACCAATATTCCCCTGATATACGCACGCACATAGAAAAAAAGGATGGAAAAGTATCCTGGGGGGACCCAAAAACTCTCCTTAACGACCAAAGCACTATGGAAGCTTAAGACTCCCCTTTCATTTACTCTTCTCACTGTGACCGATTTCAACCGAATGCTTTCGCACTTCATTGTAACTGTATAGTGGAAATCACATATAGAGAGAGAGAAGAAAAAAAGAGTAACAAAGTATCATGGCCAGCATTTCCTTCCAATCGTCCGACCCTCATTTAATCTGCACCCAGCAGCCAAAAGTGCATTTAACGAGCAAATTGGGAAAAAATGAGATCATAAAAAAGGATGCTGGGGGAATACGCAAAGCTCACCCCCGCAATAACCGAAGCTGTAATAGAAAACACTGGAAAACTGGTGTTAACCAAGAATTTATAATGGAAGGGAAACGCTGCAAATTAGGCCGATGGAAATCGAATCAATAGCGAGCACCACATAAGAAAGATATTATGGAAGAAAAAAAAGTTGCAAATGTAGTTCGCTTGATGGAGTTTTAAATGGTTATTTGCCGAAATGGGTGCTAAAGAGACCGGCCAAAGTAGGGGTCGCTGAAGTACCAAATCAAACAGAATTACAGTGGATCTCATCAAGAAATGTAACATTGCCCACTATAAAAGCATGTCTAGTGTGCGTTGACTGTGCAAAATTCCTGGGAGAAAATTAGAGTTACATTTAACCCCATGTACAAGTGCAACTGACATTAGATTATTAACATTGGTTACACATTTTGTTGTATATTGTGATCACTGATAATATAAAAATATCACATAATGCATATTCATGTATGTATACATGTATGTATAGGCAATGTCAATGTCAAGAACGCTACATAGCACAAAGGTAGTTAGAACAAAATGCTCATAAGAAAACTAAATTTAAGATTTGTTTTTTAATTGACTTGCACTGTACTTTCTGCCACGAAAACTAAATGCATGTACATGTATGTACACCAATGTATAACAGGTATGATTTGTTGAATTACCTTGCCTTTTTCAAATAAATTCATTTTCCTGGACTATTCCCATTTTTTAGGTCTGGGGAAACCCTATACATGTAGTTAGTTACCAACAATACAAGTTCGCAGGGATGTAAATGTACAAGTATTTACATTAAGATACCAGTAACGTAAGATTATCAGGGTTGTAACAAAGTTGATACATTTCTTAAGTCCACATGCCAGTTCGTGACAGCGATCACTAAAATTAAATATTGTGTCGATATCACGTCCTGTATTTGTTATGTCAAAACAAATGTGCAGCGAACATTGATCTTGTTGATAAATCTTAATACATTCGATGCGTCCAAATACTATACGGCCAAAAAAGACACCTTCAGCTAAATGTTGAGTTAATTAAAGCCTTACAATAAATCGGATGAATTCAATATAGGCAGCATAATTTATGGATAGCCCTCTGTCTTTGTTTGATTTGTTCCGTTCACTAAAAAGCACGTTCCATCGGAGTTGCTGAACCGCAAACAGCGAAATTAGATTATATAACTCGACAAACAAGCGCAAAAAACAAGCTGGAGGCAACAAAAAACTAATATTAAAACGAAAGTAGTTGCATGTAATTGAAACTCACTCTGGCTTAATCATAAAGGATTCCGATGAGTCAGCAAGAAAGCCCCTGCGCATCCACATTTGGCCGTTCAACTTAAAGGAAATCAATTCGACACGAATAGTCTTCCATATGGGGAAAAACAGAATTGGTATATCATAATGGTAATAATGCCTTTCAGCCCGCATTCACTGTCATTCAAATTGCCGAAATTGTATATGGATGCCTAATCGTTACAGAAACTTTTATAAGCCCTCTGGATAACGGTAATTTAGTTTCTGGTTGAGACCAAGTCCAATTTCGCTCATCATGTACAATTTCTCTTTTGCATTAGTAAAAAAATTGATCCAAATTACTGCATACCTGAGCCACATTGCATACACATAATCGTAATAAAAAATTACGTTAATTTTTGCTATTTGATCTACATGTATAGGTAGTCACTAAACGAACTGCCATAAATGGCAAATCAATATCAGCACGTACATGTATGTGCATTCAGATAGTGAAATGCAGATCTCGAAATACGAATGTGCTACAGCTTTCGGCTAGCATATTAAACGGCTATTGGAAACTAAAATCCAGTTTAAGATAATTCACTGAACACTTACATGTATGATTGCAAACCATGGCGATCAATGACCGCAGGTTCCAATTCCCTGACTATTTTTTCCAGTTAGGATATAAAATTTCCTTAAATTACCAGTTCGGTTTTCCAGGAAGGTAAGATCCAATAAATATTAGACATGAAAACTACAACGCAAGAAATTGTTATGCAAATTAAAGTACACATTAAATTTAGTTTTTTTTTCTTAATTGACAATGTTGAGACCAAGTCCAATTTCGCTCATCATGTGCAATTTCTTTTTTGCAGTAGTAAAAAAATTTATCCAAATTACTGCATACCTGAGCTACATTGCATACACATAATCTTAATAAAAAAGCACGTTAATTTTTGCTACGTTACGATTATCGGCCTCCCTTGCTTGTTGTATTAACCAATAACTAGCTACATGTATATGCATGTAAAATTTCTTATCATTTGGTTGAATTGATACAATTTTCTTTGACAATTCTAGTTGTTTCCTCTATCCGAGACAATCCCAGGTTTTTCAGGTTTTCCAGGTCTGGGAGAACTCTGTGGTGCACGCATTCTTATGCATTAAACCACAATCCCCAATTCAAGTTGTATTCTGTGTGCGGGAGATTGGGTGGGAATTAAGGCATTCAAATAGAACGCGATTGGCCTCTGGTATTGCTTTTGAAAACAAATTCGGTTGTGCACAACGCAGCACATTGTTATTGTAAATATGCCCAAAAGAGCGAGCAAGACGTTGTGCATAACAAGATGATCCACAATTCACAACGCATTGATATATGGTCGGTTAAGCTCCAAACATGCCATGTCATGCGATGCAATTCGAAGCATCTCATGACGCATGTTGGTTTGATTAAATTACGAGCCAAATATCAAATGAAGACTTGAAATTCGAAACCGTCTAAATGCAAAAATTATTCAACCCATGCAACATGATCAATGCACTAACCGTAAACGTTACTTCCTCCATGTTCAATGCAATCCATTTCAAATACATGTTAATATAAGGCCTTACTGCATTTGTAGAAATATTTGATTATCTCACAAGCATTTGGGGCATAGATCCTATTGAATTACAGGGCTTCAGCCAAATCATTTCATCAACGTCTTCGTGTTTAATGTCTGTTCTACACCATTAGCATAACCTTAAACTTACATGCATTACCATTTATAGCAACGTACATGAGCACCTGGTAACCCACCCTGGTGGAGGTCAGATTATAAACAAGTGGACGACCTTAGAGACACAAATTGTTCATTAAGTAGCAGCGGCAAACGTGATCTAGAAAAGCCCTCTACATTAAGTCTACAACAAATATATCTGAAAATGTGGAAATACGCTTTCATTCGATGGTTTTTAGTTGAAAATAAACATAACCGGTAATGGATCCATGCGGACGAGCGAAAAAATTGCAAAAGGTCTCAACAACTAAACTCTGAAGGAGAGAGCTAGAGAGTTGGAAGCACTCATGCTCACTTTGTCAGCTAAAATCAATAATATCGAGCAGACTGTATGCCTGAAGAGATTTCAGGCAAATGACAAGCCGAATCTTCCAGAAAATAAAAATGAAACTAGGTCACGAAAACAAGAAAGTTAAAGGCGGGTGGTAATACATACTTGTACACACCGACCCCTGAAGAGCTTCCATGGGCTTTTTTGCTGCAGAAATGCTTCAGGATGTGGATGTCAAAGCATTTAGAAAATGGTGAAATCCGGTGTTTTCCTCTCTGTGCATTCTTGACTTACAGAAAGCAAGAAACCCAAATTCAAGATTTCTAAGACGCTGCTCACATCAACATATAAGATATCATCTCAGGAATCATCAGAGCATGAAAATGTCATTAAGATGTAAACACACGTTCGCCTGGGAGTAAACTATGACAAAACAGTATATAAATGGAGGTCTTCATAAATCAGGATTTTCGGGGTATCAACGAAAACGTTAAATACCCACACACACATTATATGCTTGCTGACATTTTCACAACCCAATCAATATAAATCAACGTCAATTCGCACCAACATTCCATTAGGGCTTATAAAGCGCACTTTTGGTTCTTTCTGAAATAGCCTTTTGGTTCCATCTCAAAACTTGTGCTGGTTAATGTACAAAATCATGACCTGAAACTATACCTTATTTTAATTATGAGCTGACCAACAAATCCATGCATCAACAGACACAAATCCAGAACTCCAGATATGACAATGTCAAACGTTGGTTTCACTAACTCTCATAATGCTACTTTCAGAATGTCGCTATTTCATTCTATAAAGCTTATATGCATTACATGAACATCATTTTGACAATTTTTTAAACTGTTTAATTGAAATGAGCATGCTCGTTTTCTAATGAATATAACACGACCATTACACTTCACGCTTACAGGCAATTTCTGGTTCATAATCATGCTGACTAAGCCACACGAAATTTTACCGAAAATTCACCGGGGAATTCAGCTTGGCTTGCCAAAAGTAGATGCTGAAATTAATTTTATTAAAACTGCCACTGTTATACGGCTCATCTTACGCTAAATTATCGCCCATTTTCATCATAAACATTAGGCGTAGATTACATTTTTTCGTCCTAAGAGTGCAACTGCAGCACTTGCCCCGAGGCATATATTTGTAACTTGTTTACTGAAGAAATCTTGTTTCATTAGAGGGCCATTAAAAACGTTAATTTATTCGAACAGTTACGCTTAACGAAGCCTGCGCAATCTAATAATCTCTCGTAAAACGTAAGATGTTTTCGGCGTGTGATAAGGCAGAAAGACGTTTTTTCGGATTTCAAATTTCCGATCCATGGGCATGGATCCTGTTTCTATCTTCGTTCATTTTTTCATTGTTGTGAAAGGTTATTTAAGGAGCCATTGGTAAACTAGTCACGAACGCCTGGGCTTACGTAAACTACAATCAATTTCAAGGAGTGAGAAAATTAGGCCATCGCCAACGAACTGGTTGGTGCAACAATTAAAGCATCTTTTCAGAGCCAGAACGGCCTATGATTAATGATTACGTGTCAGATTGTTTCCTAGTATCAAAGTTGCAACTAATGCATTGAGCAGCATATGAATGCTATCCACACACGACATGTCACGCTACACAATAGAAGCGACCATTCTTAGGCAACTTGCCTAAGTTGCTATTTTTAGAAACATGTACATAAAAATGGAACACCCCATCGTTTTAATAAACCATGTGTGTTCGCTGAATCGCATGTCTAAATGGGCAAAATCCAATTTCTAGAATGGACTGACCGGAAGCTAACATGCTTCAACAGATACATGTTGTACCCGGTAAAATCCACAATTCGATTTCCCTCATATACCCCGAATACGTTTAATTAATTTCACTGACTATTTCAGAAGGAATGTAAACATATATGGACATTGCAATGCTATTTACGAGCGTGTAAGCCCTCAACCAAACTCATGCATGATCAACATCATAGTAAACTATCTTAAATTCCCTGACAACCCCTGACTTTCAATAAAGTTGGAACCCTGGTCATGCAATGGAACGGAATTGCTTTAAATCCATACCAGAAAATGCATATCGGTACAGTAATTTTTACGTATAATCATTTTTTTCTTCATTTAAAATAAAACTAGAAATACATGTATTCCCATGTACCACCAATAGCAGAAGGGTTTCATGTTGACAACTTCAACATCTTTAAAAGGTATTTCTGAATCTAAGGAGGCAAACACTCATTGCTCGTATTGCATGATTGCCCATTTCTAAGGGGCTGAAAGCCACGTTCAGTATTTTTCAAATTCTGCAGAAACGCTCGCAACTTTCCATTGGAGAAACCAGACGTTCGGGGATGACAAATCGTTCCTTAAATAACTTTGGTGGGATTATTTGAAAATGGGTACAATGTTAAGTAAAGTGCAGATCAATCGATGATATGTTTCCCAAAGTTTTCCAGAGGGTCATTTTTCACAGCGTGAATTCGAGCAAATCAAAGCCTATTGCCAAACGAAATGTCTCAGCTGAAGTCGAAATCAAATATGACTTCCGTCTAAAATGTAATATTTGAATGGGGTTGGGGGGTGAGTGGGGGTGCAGGCATCTAAAAAGCGTCTCGTCTGCTACTTTTGAAGAAAAATTTATTGCACGCACCTGTGCGTTAGTGAAATCATTTGCAATGCGAGAAATACTGACTTGGGAGTTGCAATATTGCATTCAAAACCTTCGAGTATTATTGATGGATGGTCTAGCCAAACAGCCAACCAGAAATTGCACTATTTTTCCCTGTTGAATACGCAGGCCTTTTCGAGCATTACGTATCCAGCCACATTTAAACGTAAAACGATTAAATGCAAGTGGCCATAGAAGGTTTGCGCTTCCATTAAATTAATTAAGGCAATTCACAAGAGGCATGTCCTCGCCACTTATTTCTAATATTCGCCGAAGCATATCAGTAATTTTAATCCGAATACACCAGTACAGTTGTTTTCCATCAGACTTACTGTTTGGTGCCAAGCTGTGTATAAAAATACAGTAATTGCATTTTTATTCTCATATTTTTGGGGGAACATTATTCAACACATTTTCCAGCAGCCTAAGCACAAGCTGACCTATTGAAGCAAACGTTCAATGTCATTAAGCATTAATTAGATGCAGACTATTTTAAAAGATGCTGGTTTACAATACGTGTGTACATGCATAACTAAAATCAATTAAGCTCAACAACGGATTTCCCCCAAAGGAATTACACACTGGTTGGAATGTCTAGTCTACTCTTGAATCCAATATAATTTTCAAATTAGCAATTGTTTCATTAAGTTTCTTCCACAGCATTGCTTCTCCTCTGTTGATGTCTGTGCTAACCAACCAATCCACTTTCAAAAATTTGCAGTCGGTGCTACTGTATTTACTCAAACAACTTATAATGGGTGATTAGCAGAATATGCAACAGGTTCTAGAAGAGCACTCAGGCGACATCAAGGTGGTTGTATGTTAACGTCAGCAAACGAACATAAAAAAATTGGCAAATGAGAGGAGCAAAATAGCGGAGGTATACATGTAGGATTGTTTTCGCAATGCAGCTCGATGCATGAATCTGTCACAAGAGAATGTTTGTATTCTGGAGAAAGAAATCCAAGAACGTGCTGCCCCTTCTCTGATTTCACCAATGTTTGTCAATCTCGAAAAGCAAAGATGGCAATTGCAGAGGTGTTAAGCAAAACATTTTTTCTGAGCATCCAACCAGTGCGTGCCCGCTCATGTCATGTTTTTTGCACTTCCATGTATCGCCATAAGGCCATCAAAAAAAGTGCAAACACATCGAGATTCCTTCAGGAGAATCTCATCCTCGAAGAAAACACGCAATACTCAGCTTTTGAGACGGAAGGCGCTGTAGTTCGACTTCAGGAAATAAAACTAAACATTTGCAGGAAGCATGGATTCCCATTTGCCTAAGGAGATAAGTTTCAAAAACATTTATGATTGCCCTCGGAGCCAGTGTTTACTAATTTCGCCAGCCTCAGCAATAAGGTTTGCTCGTTTGAGACTGGAGTTTACAAGCGTCACGCCATCGCGAGCATATTGCGCAGATAAAAGTTTTAAGAGTGAATTAAGAAGTGAATATCAGAAGCTATCTGTTCGCATTTCCCAAACGGCGCATTTTTATGTGTCATAAAATAAATGCCAAAAACAAAGAAGAAACTGGCGTAGCACCATTCTCGGTTTGCTCGGATAATTGCAGCTGGCAACAACAATGGAAAAATGGCCTAAGAAATTATTGCCCGAGTGTGCATAGGGGAGAAACAGCGCAAATGACATCTCCCCATGGGCTGGGAAAAAATTAACTTTGGCGACGACGCAGAAGGGAAACAGACACTGTCGCACCGAGCTAATCAATAATTGCATTTGCATGATAAATGAACGAAAGGCGAAACCTCCAAGAGGGATTTTCTGGTACCAAACAACCCAGGTATATGCCACGTGCCTCTATCCATGATGCCCTGCTGGACAACATGCAACCACCAACAGGAGCAATGTCCAAAATGAGGAGTTGCAAACCGCAGAATTTTGGATGCACGAAAGCAAAGGTGCTTCGGAATGTACCGGTAATTTCTCATCATTCCATGCAGGGTTCATGCTCAAATTTACAAAGTCATCTCCCTGACTTTCCCTGTCCAACCCAAGTAAATTTCCCTGACTTTCCCTGACCAACCCAAGTAAATTTCCCTGACTTAAAAATTGTGTAAAAATACAGGGTGTTTTTTAAACTTTTCACATATATAATGTAAAACTACTCAAAACTATATTAGATGGAATAATCGCAATGTGACACCTTAAACGACAGCCCATAAAATATCTGGACTTGGGTGAAAACAAAATTGAATTTGGCCTACCCAATCACTCGTTACGCTCCATTGTTTTTCAAACATTTGCAAACTTTTGCAAACAAAAATGCAAAAAAGCGAACCAGTTTTTTCAAAAATTTGGCAAATAAATGAACTGGTATTTGAAATTTTTTTTTGCAAATAAATGAACTGGTATTTGAAATTTTTTTTGCAAACAAATGGCAAAAATTAACCGATTTTGGAAAAAATTTGCAACAAAAAAATGCAAAAATCTGAATCGGTTTTTGCTTAAATTTTGCATAAAAAGTAACCAATTTTCGCTAATTTTTTGCAAAAAAAATGGTTTCACTGCAGCCATCACCCCTGACCACGAACCCCCCTAGAGAAATGTTCTAGTTACGCCACTGGGCATGGGTCATGTGACTAGTGTGGACAAGAGGGGGAAAGCTAGTACATTTTTGGAAATCATTGGGGGGGGAAAGAAGGGGTTAGGTGGTTATTGCAGAATAAGCTAAGATCTTTCTGCATAGCAATATTTTAGATTTCTCCAATATTTCAGGGAGAGGGGAGGTGTTACAGACAATACAAACTGACTGATTTACCAGCAAACATCATAGTTTTCCCTGAATTTCCAACAAAAACGTGATTTTCCCTGACTTTCCCTGAATTTCCAACAAAAACGTGATTTTCCCTGACTTTCCAGGTGCGTATGAACCCTGCCATGTGAAGCAAATTCCCACTTCAAGTGAACGTTCCGAGGTAGTTTAGTATCTTTAATTGACGTTAAAGACACGCTCGCCGCAACTACTTTTCGCAGTCTACATTGGATAAATTTCTCCAGAGCATCATTTAGAGAGAAATGATTTGTTAAATGGCGACATCTTTGTTTAATTCCCAGAGTGGATGTTGGCATCCAACAACAAAAAAAAAAAAGCTCAGCTTGGGCATTCCCTGTTAATTGCCCACCTAAGATGCGACCAGTTGCTCTTCCGTAGACACTGCAATTTTGAATTTCAAGATAGGGTATGTTTTCACAGCCAGGCCTTGTTTAATCTAACAGGCGACCTAACCCGATTACTTTATTATGCAAATTTGTCAATTGTAGCGTAACTAAGGGACTCCCTTTGTTTTCCCTCTTCAATCAAGCCCTACTGACTTCCATTGCCACAGAAGGCAAATTGATTTACATTTATGCGTTAGCATCTCCTTTATCCACTGCAGACTTGGCACCCATCAAGCGTAATTTGGCACTAGGGTTACTCGTAGACAAAAATGTACCAAAATGCACACAGCACAGAATCAGGCTATCGTCTGCGGGGATTAACTAATCCTGCTAAATGAACCCAGCACTACATGGCACTATTAATGCCAAGCACATAAGCAGAATCTTTTAGTGTTATTATGTCAAAGTAAGCGCCCGAAGCACTTTCACCTAACTAACACATCAGAGGAGTGATACACGAATGGCATTATAAGGGAGAAATATGTCTACAAATTTGAGATGGGCTAAGAAGGTTATAAAGCAAACGCTGGAGAAAAGAGGCAACAAGCAAATTTCATTCACAGTAAAATTTCCATTGTCTATGGATGAATTCCGAAAAACCAAATGAAAACAACTTGGGGCTAAACTTCATATCAATTTCTATATCAAATTCACTAAGAAGGTTATAAAGCAAACGCTGGTGAAAGAGGAAACAAGCAAATTTCATTCACAGTAAAATTTCCATTGTTTATGGATGAATTCCGAAAAACCAAATGAAAACAACTCGGGGCTTCACTGCATATCAATTTCTATATGGTGATCGTAAAGTCCTATACATACTTGGTAAGGGTTTCGAGGAACAAATTTCAAACAAAGATAGACGAACTAGTTTTAGTAACCGATTTCCTTCTGTAATGGTCGACACTTATATCCACAAATGTCATTGCACATCTCCAGGAAAAATTGTACACAAACAACTAGAAGAAAACTAGGAAATGTTTTTTCCATTTGCTTTATGGATGTTTCTCACTCGAATTTCAAGTTTGTCAATAAAATGCAGAAACATCCATTCTCTGATATTTCTCTTTAGATACCAAGTATTTGCCATGGGAGAAATTGTCTAGCTACATTATATGAAAATGTCCACAGTAGCAAGAAAGCCAGCCTCCAAAGCAAAAACATGCGCGATGCAACATTTTTTTACAGAAAATGAATACATTGATGTCAGAAGGGTGTACGGACCTCCTAAGTGGGCTGAAAGTGAACTCAAGCCGAGGGGGCAACCACTCTTGAATTCCTGTGTACACAGCCTTTGAATTCCGTTAGAATTCTCACAGAATTCTATTGGAATTCT
>JAQFYZ010000510.1:0-40546 GCA_034695085.1 Cylindroiulus punctatus | reverse complement strand
GGAGAAAGCTATCAATAAGCGGAATCCATCTGACTGGCTGTCAGAATTTGTCATTTCTCGTTGAGCCGACTATAGTTAAGAATCTTGTTCAGGTTGTCTGAAGGACAGCGCATAAAATTGATGTCACGGCCATTTGCGATACGCGATGAGACTGCGACTAATAAACAACTCACATTATCGAAATAACAGTCGATGCCTTCCGGGGCGACTTTCTTAATTTCTTGTTCGGCATCCACTTTCTTGTAGTTGAAGACGTGGTCGAAGCCCAGTTCTTCCTTTAGCCATTTCACTTTTTCATCGGAACCAGTTAATGCAATAACCCTGCATCCCTGGAATAAATACAGCCAGGTTACTTTTTCATGATCTTCGTCTTGTTGGGATATGAGAATGCATGTCCATGCCATTTATGATGTCCAAGTTATAAATTATTGGTCTGGTTGCCCTGGCCAGTTAGTAATTTATGGTCGTAGTAAAGGGAGCTTATTACCAAAGTGGATAGGATGTTATGGGGTATGATGCAAAAGCTAGGTTATACAAATTGAGTCGAAACTCAATATGCTTGGTCTTATGTGGGTTTACACCTAATTGTGTAAGTACAATGGCTCCTCTTATCGGTCACCTCTATAAGTTGGACATCCCATCATGTGGGGCCAGCCCCTCTAGGTTGGACATATTATAACTTGAAAACAGGGCAGTTTCAGGTACCACCAAGGCAAAAAACCCTCTATGTCTGACAAATAATTTTACTAATTTGGAGAAAACAGGCTACGTAATGTACGTAAAGGACATTCTACGTGATCGGAATTACATGTACCTCTGAATTATAGTGAGCTTATGCTGATAAAATTGCTTCGTTCATTCTCTTAACTTTTGGAAAGAACCTCTTCATGAGGAGAAAATTCTGAGTGATCACTGATCACAGGGCATCAGGAATGGGTTCTCCCACAATGGTGGGAAGAACATGTTGGCTTATGAAAAAACAATGCAGTCAACATGAGTTTGTCTCATAATTCGTGGATATTTGAGTCAATTTCCGTGTCAATTTTCTGATCACGTTGAATTTCTTCACTATACGGTGCTCCTAACTCTCCGATATGTAGAGGTCGCACTGTATTTGTACAGTATTAGTTATTGTCAAGTGATAATGGCCTATCATTTGGATTTTTGCGATTCATTCTGGAGTCCATGATACGAAACTTATTAAGCCTATTTGAACTACTGCTCGTGTTCTGCACGTGCACGTATGTTGCTGCCATTAGTTGTCAGCACCAATTGGCGTATTTCGAGCTTATCAAACAGATTCTGACCTTGATTTTTGCTATTTGGCCAACAGAACTGCCAGTGGCACCAGCGGCTGTCGTAACCAATACCACGTCCCCGACTTTGGGCTGGCAGCACTCCAAGAATCCGAAATAGGCTGTCATCCTAATTGAAATTTAAAATACGAAACATTAAACAATGTGCATTTCATGCTGGCTCACATGCAGGCTTCAACAATTGTCTAATAAAACTGACAAAATCCGAACTGCCTGCTATCCGTATAATACACTAAACACACGGCTATGCTTGCCTGATGAGATCATTAATGTTTTAAACGGATAAATAGTAATGATGCATGGCTAATTTGAAGCTACTAATGCATGCACGTTTAATTGATTTCACTGCAAATGAACGGGTCTTCATGCACCCATAGGGCCATGACACTCTGCTATCATGATATGTAAATTGCATTTGAAATTCATAAACTTTCCACCATAATAAACTTGTTAAGTGCAATCGTAATTACATGTAAATATTGGATTTTGGTGACCAAAATTAACGTAATTGCCCTGTTAAGAACGAATGTTTCATTAGCTACAGTGTATCTACCCAGGATAAGGCTTACCAGGCTTACACACTAGTCCATTCTGAAAATGAAAGCGCCGTTCTGATGACGGAACAGTTACTAGAATATTAAATGGCTATACGGATACATGTATTTCCGGAAACAACAGTTTCAATGACTGTTGACCTATAGCGTTTACTGCTTTTGAAAGTCGTGTCCATATGGCTGACGAGTTATTGGGCAGTTTCCCACATGCAAAAGAAATGTATTTCAAATGCATTTTGAAATACATTGCAAATTGTAAAATGTATTGCAAATGTATTTTTCAGAAAAAGCTCCATGATAAATGCATCTTAGAATGCATTTACAATCCATTATGAAATACATTTGTCTCAATCTACATACAGTACATTTACATGTATATTTTAAAATGCATTTCTTTTCCATATGGGTTACGCTGGTATTTTGTATGTAAATTAAAGTGGAACCCAGTACATTCAATCCTTGAACGGACTATAGGAACATGCAGCTGGCATACTGGGGAGGGAAACCGAATTTCGGAACGCCTAAATGCGTCACGATATAATCGCTTCGCTATTTCACGTTTATTGTTGCAATTCGTGAGGCATGCGCGGAATTCTTAATTATTTTCCGCATGGAACAGTAAATCTTGTGACCTCCACTTGGAGGAAATTCTTCTTATATCAGGGACCAAGATGATACGCATCAATACGCGATAATAATCGAGTGCTTCGAAAGCCACTTCACCGCATACAGTATCGACAGATATCGCACAGTACGTAAGTTATAAGATCTTACATGTATAGGGTCCATTTTCAATTCTGGCATATCAACCTGTTGGTCTAGATTAGTTGCACACACACCTTGTACATGTACATGTATGTTATTATTGTAATGGGATTTAGCATTGATGACTGGTCAGATAAAGGTCTCAAGGGGAGCGAAATATTTCTTTCGTGATTCTGAACAACGTCTGACAATGGACATACAATATCTGCGCCTAAATCATCGGTATTGTCGAGTTCCACAACATGTCAACATTGTACACACATTTTTGTTGGACACATATTTCATATTTCAGTATGAAAATATACAGATGGTGAAGAAATCATGGACTGAGGAATAGAACCTGTTGGTGTTGGCTATGGGTTGACGAATCAGGAAGGTGATCTTGAGCATCTTCCCAGGCCAGCACAAACGCCAAATTTGAAAGGTTTTGAAGACTATAGTCACTAGAGAAAAGTACGAATTTATACCCCACCATTTCTAAAGTAACTTCAAGATGTTCCCCAAAATGTATTAAACTCCATCGTAGAGTGCTCAAAAGTTTTGTTGGAAATGTTATCAACCATTGTCAGTAAAGTAACTTGAAGATATTCCCCAAAATGTATAAAACTGCATCGTAGAGCGCTCATTAGGTGAGGTAATGCATACTAAGTATTAAGGTTCTTTGAAGGTAAAATAATATTAGATTGGTAAGAAAAATGCAGACTTGTCATTAATTATTTTCAATTCGGACGAAAAGGGATAAGAGGGTCAAAAAGTCGTCCTTTTTGATGGACGTCTTTTCTACACAGTCCTTTTAGCCGTTTGCATATATTTGAGCAATTTTTGCCATTGCCAACATGTTGCGCAACCAATGGCAACCAAAGTGGATGGCTTTCGAGCAACCAGATAATGTGGCCAATTGATTAATTGCACGATCTGTCCCCAGCATCCCTTAGACGAATAAAACAAGCCGTTGGTTGCTTACCCAGGCATGCCGAGCACTCCAACACCCAAAGAATGTGATAAATCACCGCTAATTTCTTTAGGTAGCAACGTGACTTTAGATTTGTTGTTTGCGACCGTCAGAGTCCTCCATCCTAAGTAGCCGACGACATAAGAGCCCTCGGGAAATTTCGTGTTTCTGCTTTTTAGAACTCTAAATTAAAAACGAAAATCGCATTTGGGACTATTAGAGATACAGTATTCGTGTATTAGGTAACGTGGCGAATAGACAATACACTTGTTGGTAAGTGAGGACCTGCTGGGTGACGCCATAAGCCAACACTTACTTCGCTACCTGTCCTCCAGGAATCACTTTGCCGACATCGTTGTGAAATCTGAAAATAATAAATGAAATGAATTAATATTTAATTGCTTCGTTCCTCCGAAAACTCAACAGGGGAGGAATGCAATTCGGAATTCTGACAGGTGTCACCGGCTTTGGGCGTCGCAAGTCCCTCGTTGTTATGGGGGATTTGCGTGCTCATAGGCTACCGTGAATTAATCATAAATGTACCGAATGTGCACGCTGGTTACTTACTCATACTATACTCATCAACATCATTTCCTAATAAGCGTGAAATTTCACATGATGGTAGCACTTAGAAAGTTAGGTAGCTCATGCAGGGGCATTCCAAAAATGCGGAATGCTTTGCTTTTACATTACGTACTAGTATTTGAATGTTTTGAAAGGGCAACACTGTTTGACTTGACTATACGATAATATTTTCCTTTCTTATTTATCCCTCGGCCATACACATTGATAAAGCGAATTCCTTCTAATGGTGCGTGGGTTTTTAGTGATTGCCTGCTTTCATGTGCAACCCAATACAAAAAATACGTTTTTAGGCTAATAGTACTATGTAATGGCGCAGATCTGCCTAGATCGCTATTAGCGCAGAAAAATCTTATGATCCAGGCCGGATTCGAACCAAAGTCAATTCTGAGGTGAGTCCTAGAGACGGGAAAATAAGGCGAACTGTTCGATAGATTGTTGAATTGTTCCATGCTTAATTTTTTTAAAAAGGTATACGAGAATCGTTCTAAGCATTTGTGAATGTACATTGCATTGTGCAACACTGCCTGATAGTAATTTCCCCTCGTTTCACCTTCACAAGTTAAAAATTGGTAATCTCCGGTTTATGGCAGTATTACGTCAAGCGGAATGATCTCTTATGTTCCGAAAAATAAAACACATATTGGAAGCCCAGTACTCTCAGGTTTACAGGTGTGTCACTTCTGAAACAATGTTGCGCGATTATGGAAATTTGTTTGATTACTGTAAATCTGTAAATTCTCCTGTAAATTGGATTTTTTTGAGTTGTCACTGCTAAAGCGCGGATATGTTATGGTGGCAAAGTACATGTATGAAAGAACATAACAAACTTCATTCTTTTCAAATGTAATTTTATCATAGCTATCATAAACAGTATATGGAATAATAACGGGACCAAATTTTAGTTTTGTCGAATGCATCATATTACATTTATGCATATGTTGATACATGTAAAACCCTATTCAATTTGTATTAACTCGAAATGATGCAAAAGATATCTTCAAACTGCTAACAGGTGCTATTTGAATATACTGTATGTGTACATTGGTGCTTTTCCACCATAACTCAGACAGATAAGCAGATTTAGGTAACTGCATCAGTCTATAGATGGTAAGCTAGTGGTAATGATATTTAATGACCCATTCAATCGAGCCTTCGCAATATCGTTCGGAATTTATTGGCACATTTTGCGAATCCTACACCGCATCCATGCACACTTACAGTACATAATGTAAGTTATCGATATTCAAGTATACTTTGTGAAACATAATTTTATCATTGGGTTTGCAGATGTGGATGGGGTATCGTTACGGGATGTCACTCATTTAATCAGCAGCCTCCGTATTGGAAACATGATTCTGTTCATTCATCTTTTGACCTGACCATAACAAAATGGCTGTGGGGACCATAGTCGATTCCTGATGTGCCTGTCATGCAAATGTATGAATAAATAATGTGCGGATAATCAGTTTTTCTTCCTTCCACTAGTTGGCGGTCGGCCATTGTCCCAATGATTTTTTCATTGTATTCAGAGCCACGTTTGGAGCATGCGCACATCTATTCAATTAAACTTTCTGCAGCGCCGAAACTATGGAAACTGATGGAAAACTCGGGAAAAAGTGAACATTATGTTGCTTAAATAACTCACGGTTATGATGGCGCCCGACGCCAGAAATTGTCTATGATAACATTTAGTCATTTTTCTTAATGGCTGGCTCCTATTAAGACAAGAACGCCATCGTTTTAGAAATGTTACAATTGGGTTAAGAAGACTCAAAAAGTCATAGTGACAATACCACATCATAGTGAAATTAATCGTGAAATCCAATGTTGGAGCTCGCTATATATGGCTGCTCAAAATGCAGTACTTGTGCACAGGTGCAACGAACGTTTCTTTGGCTGTAAAATCTGAGGGATGTACGTAGATTTCGACAACTAAATGACAAGTGTGTAACAACATTTGTGAGAAAGCTCATCTATGTGCGACGTTGTGGCTAAATTCCTAATAGTGCTTGAGTAATATGTTATACATCACTACAGCAAACAGTCGATAATCTCATGACGCCTCTAAAATAATGCCAAATGGGACACCATATTTTCGATATCGCTAATGAAAACAATAAGTCTTTTAGAATATTTCTACGATTTAGGCATAATTAACGACTCATTAGCTGGGTAGAAGAAATTTAGCGTTCCAAAAATATACTGTTGCACCAAAGCTCCAATGATCTGTAGGCCTATATTTATAATATAGTGACACATATATTGCAGAACAGCGAACTGTCTCACTGGCAATGGGTGTGACCATATTTTATTTACATGTATGAACTATCAACTTACGTTACACTTAAAATGCCTTAAATTACTAATGTACACAATTAGTATACAGGCTCTTCATGGTGTTTCCAGAACCTCTGTCCTCTGACAATCGATCTAACATCGCATTTAGCTACACTCGGCTAAGTCCTTGCAACCAATAACATTTTAAGGCCTGAATGAAACACCTCATTCCTTTTTAAAATACTATTCTTCTACGTTAAACTGAAATACACGTTATAATCGACACAAATGTTGAACAATGACTGCTTACTTGCAAACTTAATAGTTACGTTTATCTAAGAGAGTCGTGCATTACCTGTTTTACCCCCCTTGACTTGACTCCATGTTTACTCGAGTCAAGGTAGCTAAAACAGGTTTACATGCATGACTATTAGAAACACGTAACTAAGGCATGCTTTTAATTTTGCAATGCATGAAACCGAAATGTGGAAGTTGGCTAACGAACCTTGGTAAAATATACTAAAAAGAAATTTCCCATAAAATGTTTTCCCAATGCATTATGGGAACCTAAATGGATTTGTGATACAAATAGTCTTTAGCTAGCTAGCTAATGATTGCTTTTCGCATAGCTTCCAAATGCTAATGATATTTTAATCCGCGGGCTCTGTACACGCGCAGTTGTCCGTAATGTACATTTTCTAAAAAAGAAATGGGTCGGTCGTAAATCTTATGTTTGCAACTGCGACAGCCTGTTGTTGTAACCTGTCGTGCCTTTTCGTATCTTATCGCGTGTCAATTCCGAGATAGATTGCATTTATCTGTAGCTGCGCTGGCATCGCTCATCAAATGTTTTATTCATGTTCAGTTTGATTTCTGTCTGATTAAATTCTTTAACGACCTAATTTCATTCCAATTTAACGAGACAGAGGTATATTGTTCGCCCGTCCAATACGCGTTGGATTTCGTCATTTGGAAGTGATTTCTTTTCGTTGATCCAACCATAACATGGCGGATTTGTTGTGGGGAAGACGCAAAACAACATCGCTGGCGGCGGTGATATGTTCATGCCGCGGAAATTGATTGTGGCACTGTTCGATACGTTGCATTCAGATATTAATCCTCATAAAAACATCTGGTGTTGGGGAGTAGCTGCCACGTGTATACACGCGATTGAGAAACGCATGAATTTCTACGAAAATTACATTTGTTGCCCGGCGATGCTGCGCGGAAAATTTAGCTGGGGGTTGGCAGAATTGGGTGTGTTTGGGGGGCTTGTCAGTTCAGGTTTCACATATTTCCTTTTGTCTTATTTCTGGTAACCCTCTGGGGCACGTAGCTGTCGGTTCTCGTAGACCATACGGCCATAACGTTGCCAGCGAGCTAAAGGCAATAACAAGATTTTTTTAAGATTCCGTATACTGTAGGTGTTGTTTTTGTTAGTTTCTTTCGCTTTCCTATCTGATGCAATTCCGAATGCGTTCGTCCCGTATTTCAACGGCGGATTTATATATTATCGTCGAAGTACCGCGGGATTTAGCGAAATATGATAATGCCTCATTACACGGGGTAAAAAGTTGTGCATGCGTGCCGGATTCATAATGAACAGTTGGATTTATTACCGCAGGTATGGATCCACGGAGATGTATTCAGCCTCGCACAGATAATCTGCAATAATCAGACAAAAAACAGCAATTAATGCACGTAAATACAGACCTCATGGACTCGCGGTATTCATCTAAATAACAATCGATGAACCGCCAGAATGGCATTTGCTATGTGGGGCTTTCGTGCAATTACGCGGCGTAATCCGGCTGTAAGATTATGGATTAGGTTGACATTGGACCACTGTAATGCCCCCAACTAGTGCATTTAACCGTAATCTCCGTTTTGTTTCATTACCAACATGGTTTAAAAGTAAACCGAAATGAATGCATGTGATTACATGTGGTTTTAAGTTAGTTTAAGTTAGGCAAAAATTGGTCCATGACCCCCCACACAAACACAACCCCATGGCATATACAATGTACATGTACAGCAATGTTAACGCTGACTGTGCAGGGTATTTGAAAAAAACAACGAAAAATGCACAGGTTGACTACATGTATATAACCTGACACTTTCGTCACAAAATTTGCGTTGACGTTGACCAGGTTAGGTGACACCCTCTAATAAATCGGTATTAACATGGACGGAATAACGTGCCATAAATCATTGAATCGAATGGAAGTAATGCTAGCATTCGTGCATCGGATATCAAATTTCTTTCTTCGCGGTCCAATAAATCAACAGGTATTGAAACTACAGGTTTTATTAGTAAAGACAATACGGCGAAATGTACACGATTTCGTGTTGCAAAAATAATTGAACATAGTGGGCGGTTGAATTTCTTGATGTTATACTGTGTAGACCTGGTGCGTAGTCTTCAATGTCAAAATAAATGAGAAAATGGCGGTATAAAGAGGGGACATCTGTTAATAAAATGAAACCTATACAATAGTCTATGAAGTGCAGTATTTGCAAAGTCTCCATCTTTTAGATTTTCATTCATAAACAATATGCTTCATGTAAATTCCAATTAACTATACAGATCGACTGTAGAATTGTGGCTGTAGGTTGGCAGTGATTGCCTGGCGGTTAGGGGCAACTGAATAAAGAAATTGATTTTTTTTTAGTTTAAGTTAGGTCGGACACAGAAAAATCAACATACTGTAGTTTGCAACTGTAAGAACATGTGTCATTCTTGCATGTATCATTCAGTACAAAAGCACACTTATTCCTATTAACCAATGGGGAAACTCAATCCCAATATGAGAATTTCAGATGAATATTTTGACCATTTACGCTTTATGATAACATATTACGAAAAAAACGTTTTTGAAATTAACATTATCTGATATCTTTGAGGCTCTCTCAGGGATTCCATGTTTTTTCCCATTACAAACACGTATACATGTACGTTGCTCAACAACGCTTATTTTCTGTTCTCTTCAAAATTTTATGTTGTTACAAGTTCTGAAATTCGAGTTTCTCCAGGGACTTCATACAACGTTTCTGTGCTCTATTTGCCTGAATTAAAAAATTCATTTTAGGTATATACATATTTCAACAAAACTTGCATTTTCTAGTGTAGGCCTACAATGATCTCTGAATAATGTTTTAAATATAAGAATTGTAATGTGGTAGAAGGGAATCAAAATTCCAGTTTAATGTTAGGGGAAAAAACGATTTTATGTTCACAAAGATCACGGAACCCAAGTTAGGAACCCACGCTATGTCTGGTGGCGAAGAAAAACATGTCGTCTACAATATATTGTTTTTATATATCAGCAATCAGATTAGAAGTAAACCGGAAAAAAAAGGAATCATGGAAGCGCAAGCTTAGCTGGTTTTCGATTGCGTTTGGATTTCTTGGTTTTGAGAAAGATTGCACCTACTCGACCAGCAATTCTTGATTTCGCGTAACATTTTTATTTTGTGTCTGTGAATCAAATTGGTTCTAGCTTCTCAAATCGATTTCAGTTATATTTTGAAGGGCAGTCCTGGTGAGATACCATTATATGGTACGAGCGTATGTGATGTTGGTTTCACCTCTAGCCACACGTATCTTATCTGTGCTAAAATCTTTTTATAAAATAAGACATGTACAGTATATAACAGAATTTGACATATTTTCTGCGCTATAAAGGTTTACAATAATGAACCCTCATCCCCCATGTTTGACAGCTTGGAGCAGTGGAATATGCACCTTTAATGTATGTATGACTGGGAACTGTAAATTATGCGAAGGATTTAAATGAACGGTAATTAAGCATTTAATAATGGTTGCTGTTCCCTATAACTTCACTCTATTTAGAATAACGTACATTATTTAAAGGTCTCTGCAAAACTACTGTATAAAAGTCATTTAGGACTTGATGATTGATATACGCTGTGGTAGAGAACTGCATGTATTTACATTATATTATTTGAAATGAAAGTTTAACGTAGCGTTTCCCAAAAATCAATAAACATGATGCATAGTATATTGGTTCAACTAATACATCATCTATTGTTGATAAATCATTATCGAAAAAAGGAAGGTTTCAAAAAAGTATCCAAAAATAAATGTATGTTGTCTGTTTGTGTCATTATAAATATCATTGATTCTAATGACGATGGTAAACAATAGTGAAAAATATTCTCCTCATGCGTGAATTTGTTCATCGTTGAGCATGTAGAGTATCATGAGCATTCATTTCCATGTAAAAGACCATCTTTAGCCACTTTCACCCATGAAATGCCTTCAGCTTATTAGCCACGAATGGGACACGATCTGGGAATGTTCATTCACATGTTTGCAATGTTTCCATCAAATATGGCATCAACTCATTTGAACCATGAAGACTTCCTAATTAATGCTTTTGGTGTAATTGGCATCTGTTCTATACCCTTGCAATTCCCACGTGATCCATATTTGCTTATCTATCACAATTGTCCCTTGTCATGACATGAAACCCGAGGCCCATTTTAATGCGTTGACCAAATAGACTGCCGCACAGATCCTCTTAGACTTTGCAATTAGCACGTAACGCGGAATCTCTCCAAATTCATAGATATTAAGCTATTAATTACTGCGTAATCTTTATATGGGCAACTGCGTCGATGGATGCGTAAAATCCAAAATCATTAATCATACGAAAATATTCACTGCAGTTCTTTCCCAGATTATGCACATCCACGAATTGAAATATGCTCAAAATATTGATCCTTTTACTCGGGTATATATATGTACTAAGCCCCTGATATGAACTGCGAAGGGCAGTGGCGGTAGGCTCCCTACGTTCAAATTAAAATTAAGTTTGCAAATATTAGCCAAATATCGCACGTAAATGCCGTTTAACTTGCCTATTTATGTGTAAATAGGATTTCTACACGAATTTTGCGTGCACATGCCTGGAATTTATAGTGGAAGATTATAGGCCTATGAAATTAACCAGATAAAATATTATCCTGCGTAAGCTCCTATCTTCTAAATTTATAATAGCGTATAATTAATTATCAAGCATAGAGGCGTACAGTACAGCAGCTCGCATGCGTTTTATCAGCCTAGCTTTTAAAAAATATTTAGAAAATGGCTCAACATCGGTCCAACGTGCATTAATTATATAATTACATAGTGATTGCTGGTTGTTGCCAGTTTAATTTAATTATTATCGAGACACTATACAATTAACCTGATTGGCATAAGTAATCCTCAGTGTTATAAGCAACTTCATGCAAACTCCATGTTAATGAACCGAGTATACGGTGAATCTCCAATTATGCACAGAAGCTTACATTCAGTGGCGTAACTACGAATCTGTTCTGGGGGTGGGGGATTGATCTGAACGTTTTGGGGGCACAGCCAGTAATTCCATTGTATTACATGCGATCTCGATCATGATTATGCCTTTGGTGGCTAAATGTTTCATTTAACACCATAAACATGTTTCTATGTAAATCGTCATGCATATGCTATAACTTCATTATACGCTGTAGATAAATTCTTGACTAACTGTTGTCAGTTGGCCATTTCGGCGCTACTCATTTTAGTGCCTTCGCTAAAGTTTTCCACTTTAGACAGGAGTCATTTTCTCCTTATATCGACTGGCAGTGATTGCCCATGCGCAGGGGCAGCTAAATAAAGAAATCGCCTATTTAGGTTAGCTTAGGTCTGCTATGTTAGGCTATGTTCGGTACAAAAAACCGAAAAAGTTAACAAAGGACATTCTGGATAAGGACATCTTGTTATAAAAACTACAGCAATGACTTTTTTGGATTACATTTGCCTCCTTGCTCAACACTATAGCGTTATTGCATCAGGTATTTCATTTATCGATTAAATTTCCAGATCAACCTGTTGCCACATGTGAGGGAGGTCCAATAATCAGAAATCTGGAATATCTTGTCAAAATACGTTGTTTGGGTTTGATAGAATGGCGTCCACAATCTAACGTGCATTCTGTATTTCTGTGTATTTTCGGTATATCCTCCCGTTATGAGTTTTTGGGTGCGGCATTTGCTTTGAGAAAGTCAGACCTTTATATTTTCTGAATACACAGCTACAGTAATACAACTGTTTAATATATACACTGCATTTTTTGAGGTACATGGTACCCTAATCATTATCCGCGCTTTAGGATTACAACAGCCTGCTTGTACATTTATCTACATTGTATAGGTGGATTATTGGCCAAGCGTCTAATTTATCTCTGATAATGTAATGCGGACAACTCTGTATTTATAGAAAATCAATTACTGCTTGCAGAAACCGTTTACTTAAGTTACAATTTCTAGAAAACAACTTGAAAGAGCGACTTCTTTCGATAATTTGTTTTTCCCTGAGAGGATCTTTATGCTGTAGCATGGTGCATACATACACACATGAATGTGTTATCAAACTTCCGGTGATAATACGCCACTAATACTCCATATATTTCGTAATATAAGAATGTAAATTTTTACTGTCGATTTATCGGAAACAATTCTCGGGATGTTGTGAAATAGTTGATACATGCACAATTAAATTATCAGTATAGGTTTAAAACGAACCAGTTTAATGTTACGAAACCAACTTAAATTCGAAAGAATTCCTAATATGTACAATATACTCAAGCTTCTCTATCTAGTCTCACAAATGTTAATAGCATGCAAGTTTTAACTCACGTTTTTAAGCTTATTTTCGGGTGCCATTTTTCGTTCCTTTCCCAATTTTGCGTGAGTGCAACTCTTTCGAGAATTCTGCTCCAGGTTATTGGCCCGTAATTGTAGAATAATCGATATCATTCCATTCAAGTTGCATTTGGTTAACAGCGAATTGCAACAGGAGGCTCAAATGTGAGCTTTATGTTGGCTCGGCACAATGGCGTCATATACCGACCTTTTGTTAGATTTACATCTAAAATCTGAGAAATCTGAGTCATCCAAAAAATCTATAAAGTGTAACTTAGCAACAATCCGATTCACAACTTTCTTTCCTTTCTAAAAACCCATCAAGTTTAAAAGTGTCACAAAAAAACTCGCTGCATCGAGTCCATTACATAAAAGCTTGTAGTGGCGTTAGAAGAGGCGAGCATCTTATTTGAAAGGTTAGCAGATGTCTATCATGCGAAATAATATATCGAGACGAAATCTATAAAACAGACCGATAAACGGATATTGTCAAATAAAGTACTCCGAGAACTCAGCATGCATATTGAGGTGAATCGTTCATAAAAGTGCAACAGGAGGTTGGCTTTCGCTTTGAAGCTTCCTCATATCTAAGGACCATAAAAAAACGATTTTGAAGACAAGTTTAGGCAGAGGCAATGATTTTTTTATGACATGTTACAATGGGCCTGGAAGCTATAGGACGGCTGAAGTTTATGTTCAATATATGTTTCTGTTAAAGGCGACCCTGAAGCCCACTATGCAAAAAACTGTATATTTACTCAAGCCTGCTAACTCCAGCATGAATTGAAGGATAGACTTTGTTAATCAGTTTGGTTGTCAGGTAATTTGTCGATTAATTAAATTTTCTGCACTTTTTGTATGCAACGACATTAATACTGCATGCTATTTATTGGTACGTGTCCTGGGTGAATAAGCTCTAATTTTAGCCTTGGGGGAAAGGATTAAGGAATAAACGTGCTCTCAACGAAGGATTAACGTTCGTCATGTATAACTTCGAGCTTATACTCGAGCAAGCTTATTTTACCAAACATGCTTTCGACTTTTTTTTGGTTAATGTTCTTTCTTGATAGAAATACAAAGATAACATTAAAAAATGGGTTTGCCTGGCGATGAACTTCCGAGTTAATAAGGGCTATCAAAAAACCCAACATTGACAATTCGATTATTAGACATATTTTATATATTACATATATTATTGTATATTACATATTACATATTAAGGAATAACGATATACAGCGCTTTGAGTTGAGTATTTATAGACGCCCTGGATTGCTCAGAATTCACATAAGTCATAAAAAAAGAAATTTAGTGTGATCACAACACTGATTCGAGTTTGGAATTGCATTTCAGCGATGCGAATTTCATAAAAATCGGTTCAGTAGCTTTTCAGCTGCATATAAAGTTTCCTTGGGGAAAAGCACTTTACATCCGAACGTTTTGACTTCAGCAGTTTTTCCAGATCTTGGTTCCCTTTATAGCCATGATTGAAACTTTCATTATTGAATTTATGAGTTTCGAGGCGTCCATGAACAGAGAGGCTTGGTATTTTTTCTGTTTATGATGAATATGCCACTAATGCTGGACAATGTGCAACACGTTCTGATGGAACTCTAAGACCACCACTCAGCGTCAACATTGTTGCATCCCGTATTTTGATGCAAGTCCATATAACTGTAGATGTACATGTAGATGATGTGGATGGGGATTCGGTAAGGAGTTGAGGAACCGAATATCATATTGACAGTAAAATTCACAAATTGATTAATTTAAGACAATGCTATTATTTTATATTCAATTCTGCACTTGCATGTTAAAAATGTTAATATTTTAGAACTTCGAGTATGGTTTCAAGTCGTCATTCAAGAAAATAGTAATTCTGCACTTGCATGTTAAAAATGTTGACATTTTAGAACATCGAGTATGGTTTCAAGTCGTCATTTAGGAAAATAGTAACTGCAAAAATGATATTGGCATTACCCCTTATACAGGTTAAGTAAATTTAATTTGTTTAAGAGTACACGTTTTTGTAATTGTAAAGTATTAATATTCTGTAAGTGCCGGTAGGTCCGCTCAGTTGTTTTGCAATTGCAATTATATGCAACACTTGTTTGTTTTAAAACAAGAAGCTTGAGTCTTGTTACCTGTCTTTGCATGTCTATACTGTCATACCGTCTTATGCAAGAGAGATGTTAGGATCAAGTAGCAGTATTGACTCCACTTTGAAAAGTGGGCCAGGTTCCTCAACGAGCTGCATATTGCTATGTTCTTGGAAATAATCCGAATTATTATATCAAGTTGGAAATAATACATTATGTAACCTTAGATATGCTTTCTACATATAATTCTGGAATTGTGTACGTAGCATAGACCTTAGGCACTGTCAACGTGGCCAATTAAAATGATTCAGGAGAATGACCAGATTTCAGTGTAGAGGTTTTGAGAAAACAATATTTTATTATAATTTGAGAACCCGAAATAAGCTTAATACACATGCATATGCATGTGGATAATGAATACCAAACATGCAACTAGGTTTGGTAATATGTAAAAAAACAAATTTAACGACCTACTAACCACCTACCGCATATAAAACAGGGAAATCAATGAAATGGCAGGGAGTTGAAATCCAAGGTGAAAAATCAGGGAATTATCAGGGTAATTTAAAAGTTTAAATGTGTACAGTTTATAACTGCACGAGCTCGTACATTGCATGTATACCTATAGATTACAAAACAAATGTTTGCTTCAGAAAATATAAACAAATTCAAGGATATTTCAGGTACAATGACCTGGGAATCAGGAAAGTAACAAAGAAATGAAAAACGTGAATGTGCGGTCACCCTGCGATATTATGCTTTTAAAATATGAATTTATTCAACTTCGTTCACGTTTATCTGTCGAGAAATGTTTTGCTGCAGAATGTCACTTGTAGCAATAGGCTGTTTGTCATTGGTCGAGTCTTTTACCGCGAATGAGGTAGATGGATCTGGATATACAGTATAAAGCCTGTATGACATGGTTGAAGGTGTCAGACGTTGAACCACATTAATGTAATTTTTTAGAAGGTGAATTGGAGCAAACACATTTAGAATGAAATCATTTTGCGATGGTCGCTGTTTTTGCTGCGAATATGGCGTTACTTTGATGTCTCGAAGACAGCATCAACTCAACCATTATAGGTTTTGATTATGCATTGTAGGCCTATCGTATATCCATTGTTCACATTTCACTTTGCTCTACTGCTCGGCGTTGAGCAAATTCAGAAAGAATATTCTATGGACGCTATGCCTGTATGTAAACCCAAGAGCGACAAAGAAATGCCGGTGTCACCTGAAATCGATGAGTACTTTTTTCATTTATTTTTTCTTCCCTTGTCTTCTTTTTGCGGTTGGAAAGACTAATTTTCAATGGGTTGCTTCTACGCGGTATCTATAATGTAAAAAAATGTCAACCCCGAAATTGATTATCGAAAAGAGGAATTATCCGGGGCTCTCGTCGATTTAGAAAGTTGATAGATTTTAGAACCGGAAAATAATAGACCTTTACCCCATAGAATTATCCACCGAAACTCGGTGCTTACTTTATCAATTGCACTGGATAAAAAGTGTTGAAATTGCACTGATCTTACAAGTGGTAGAGCCTTCCATATCCGCCTGTATACCTCCAGGCTTGCTCGGAATGAGATAAATTTCGATATCAATTATTATCGCAATCTTATTCTGTTAGCGAAGGATTGATCGTAAAAAAAATGCAATGCAGCTTATAAGCTATAACTTTAAACTCATTTCTGAAATAATACAATAACATCATTGAGGCGTCGAGATCCCATATTTCATTTCACTTACTTAAACATTTCCCATAATGCCCCCTTTACACTTTGGCGTTTTGAATGCGTTACGTTTTGGCTTGAGACGTGTTGCAAGGCGTTGCAAGGCCAAAACGCAAGCGTTCGCATCTGCTCAACTTTAAACCAATCCGCAGACAGAACGCATAGCTCAACCAAAACAAGATGGCGGACATGCGCGAAAGACACATTATCGGTACACTGGCGCCACTGCGCATCACCCCTAATTATCGTGTTTTTGCCACCCTCACGTGAAATTCCGCGGAATTATCGTATTAAAATTGATCAATGATCATTTCTTAAACTTTGGTAAAAATTACAACGTCTCATGTGCCATATTTTTGTCAGACAGGGACGGCATTCGTTGACAGGCCGCCGATCTCTGGCACCGAAAACGCCTCGAGGACTTTCGAGGCAATTTTCGAGAGGAAAATAATCACAGACAATTAGATAGGGCCTAAACTATGAGTTTAAGTCCGTATTGGCCACAATTGAACAATTAATTTGACATCGGCGAAAAAAAACCACCGATGCAATATAGAACAGATTCAGCCAATGAGGTGACGGCATGGGTAAAACAGCAGACGATAGAGCAGATGAACGTGGTTTCTTTTATTAAGGCGCTTTTGCTAAAGAAATATATGGGGAGGAGCAACGCAAGCCCAACAACGCAACGTATTGAAAACGCATAAGTGTTAGGCCGGCTGCAGACGAGCAGTGTTTCGATGCAGGGACGCAGCGGTTTTTCGTCGTGCGTTCGTCCTATAGTCGGCTCAACGAGAAATGACAAATTCTGACAGCCAGTCAGAGGGATTCCGCTTATTGATAGGTTCCTCCAGGCTATTCACACCCTATACTAGCTGGAAAAATCAACATGGCTGTCATAGCTATACTTGTCACGGTGAATGAAGCATGCATGAGCGCTGATCCGTGAACGCTCGGCCGCGGCTCGGGAGCCAATAATGTCGTATGTGCGACCATGGCCACTGTCATTGATGGGAGTAAGCCTCCCATCCTACTGCGGGCTCCAGAACGAGCCAATAAGCCACATGTGCGACCCTGGGCCGACCACTGTAGGGCGGAACTCCGACTTGCTAAGGAGCTTTTCGGCAGTGGGCACCCGTTTAGGCTCCGCCCTCTAAAACATTGTTGAACTAATCGCAAACAGGAAATGGCATCCTATTGGTTGAACGGACGCCATTTTTGTCTTCTGTCGTTGATTTTACTATAGCCATCATCGTCAATGGGCGCATGCACACGTGTGTGCGTCCGCCGGACTGCGGTACCGCAGCGTCGTTGATTTGATGTGGGTGTTCTGCTAAAACGCACGTCCTGTAAGCCGGTAGACTAAAGCGCCTTAGCTTACGCTTGCATCAAAGAAGGCTGGTAGAAGAAGCGCCATAATTTTCCGTCTGCAAAACGCGCGTTTTGTCCACTGCACGTCTGCATTGGATAATGGATGCTGCGTCACCGTGCGTCCAACAGCGCGTTAACGCACCATAAAACAACCCTCGTCTGCAGCCGGCTTAAAGGAGGCATTAATAATGGCAACCTGGCTACCAAAACTGATAGTTGCACACCCACAAACTGATACACGTGCGTTTTCCACGCATACCTGCGTTAAATTCTAACTAATTGCGCGTAATAAAAGTCGCAGAAACACAAATATAAATTTGGCTTAATTCGGATAATGAAGTTGGAAAAAAAAGTTTCGTCCTACATGAGCATCGGTTGCATGTTTCGCTGTACCTTAGTCTGGTATTTGCCCAGCAATTACTCCATTGAGAATTTGACAATTGATTAACTCGATGTGGTTTCAAATGAATTCGCAACGACACTTCCCACCATCCGGAAATTTGATTATAAACAAAGGACGAGTGTTTCCGAATTCGTTTAACAACTAACCACCAAATTCCACTGCTTTAATTTGCTGTATAACGAGTGCGTTGGTAGAACTTAGTACCACGGCGAAATAAACTGAAGTTTAAGCTATTCAGATATTAGCTCGATTTTTGCTTCTTCCATACGTTCATTTAATTACCAGATATTGCTTTCCACAGCCCGGGCTAGTGAAAACCCTCAAGTTTTCACAAAACCCTACAAATCGAGGAACCGCATTATTAATTTTCACACAAAGATGACTTTTCTCGCCTTGGATATATACTACAGATTAGACCCTAGTTCAAAGGTTCGCAAAATATTTGTATTGCAACCCTACTTGTCTGGAATACAAGAATGACACCTGTCCAAGATGGCACAATTTATCCTTTTTCCATCCAATTACCATTTTTACCATTCTTTTGTTGTTTCCCCTCTATTTAGCTGCCCAGGCAATCACTGCCAGCGCACGAACCGTTAGGAGAAGCCTGTTAGGGGTGTCTGTGGTAGAGCAAGTTAAAAATCTGTAGTACAACATACGTTTTTTATTATGTTTTTCGGTTTATGTATAATTTCGAGCTCACTATATCTTGTGATAGAACTGAAGTTACTGAACGAAGTTCCTCTTTAGAAAATTACACTCTCGCCAATTTGCAATTCTAAATTCGGATAAAAAGACAAGAACTGGCCACTGGAGAATAGCCCACATTCCAGATGAACTGGGTCAAACGAAATTCAATTTATTTCCCCAGTGGAAAACCAATTTTGAAATTGCGAGTCGCCAAGAGGGACGCTCTGAATGAAAAATGGTGGGTAAATTCGCCTGGCTCCAAAATCATTTCTTTTAAACGCCGAGCTGTTTCTCCTTTACTGCGGACCACATTTTATTTACATAACTGCCCATATAAACGCTCGTGTTTCTCCAATGCTTCTTTAAGAACACTCCCCTGGATCTGTTATTTCAAGCGCTTGACTTACTTTCGAGTATCAATCAAATAGCTGAACGTCTCGCATGCAGTTGTTATCTGCACAGAATGAATTATTGTCCTAATCGAATTGCATTGCGTCAGATATCAACGATAATGCGGAAATTCTTCGTACATGTACATCACAAAAATAATGCAATAGAGACTCGAATGTACCAACGTAGAACATGCACACTACCTGACATCTTATGCTGATTCCTATATATGTTAGACCCAATCAAACAAATTGAGATGCTTTTAACTTTTTCCTTGGATGTCTGGGATAATTTCATCAAAACAACGTTTGAGCGAAACACCGATCGAGGAAAGTTTGACTGAAAAGTGGCTTAACTGAAAAGCTTATCCACTCAACATTTCACAATTGCACAACCTTAATTTCTCAACTATTGTACTTGGGTGTATGTTCCGCAGCATTGGCACTTTGAGAAAGTGGGCTTCTCCTAACGGCTCGAATGCTGGCAGTGCTCACCCACGATTAGGGCAGGCAAAAAATAAAGTAAATGTATTTTTGGTTAATTTAAATTATAGTAAACACGCACACAAATGAAAATCGAAAACAAAAAATTAAATATCGGTAATAAAAAGGATAATTTCAGACTTCTAGGATAGGTACCAATCTTGTATTTTAGACAAGTACAGGTGAAATATGTGTGTTATGTGCACATTTGGAGCGGGGCAGATACCGTAGTTTATCCATCATGTTCTATTCCTCTATCATCTTTGGTTTTAGTAAACGAGTCCTGCTTGGACCGAAGCATGCCAATATGGAAACGTTCAGTATACCACACCTACAGTACAAGAATATGTCACTTCTTATTCTATACCGATGTCATTAATTGAGCTAAATTTGACAATAACGCGGATTCCCCTTTCGGAATACCGCGTCAGAATTTCCACATAATGCCAATTTTCAATTATCATCAATCATTTCAGTAGAACAGGAATGCATCGTAGGACATTTTTTATTCAGTTGTGCTTGGAAAACGTCAATATGGATGTTATTTTCACGTAAAGAATCGTACGAAAGGGGAAATGAGGTTAGCCATGCTTTTAATAGAAAAATGCTCCAGGCCTATGTATATGCATGGACGATTGATTGTTTACCTCCTTGCAATGTTTTAGCCACTTTTTAACGAAAATTCTATGAATATCCATTAGAAGTCCAATTGCTGTAATAATAATACTTTCTGTAAGCAAACTCAGTGTTTTGACCACAGATCCATAGGGAGTTTTGCATCACTTTCATTTGTAGTGCTGTTTATTTTTAGCTCGATATCACCAGTGCGCAGGCGCAGAGTATTATTGACGTTACTTCCCTGCCAAAGGTAATGTTTGAGAAAAACAAGGTGGACACTAGCGGAATTTTGAGTGATCTCAGGAAGTGACTGGTAATTACCGGAAGTGCACCCTATCTTGTTCCCTTGAACGCAACGTATTGTGGGGGAATGTACTGGTGGTGTCAACTGGTGGCACTGCAAATGAAAACTAAATAGTCTGAATGTTTTTTGACAACATAGATATGAGTGACAGTCATGTTATCAAATAAACCAATTTTACGATACCCTAAACAAACAATATCAACTGTTACAGTGTATGTACAAGAAATAAATGTCATCATAAATGACATACTGGTTAAAATAAAATCAATGGACTTTTATCATACCAACCATGATGACATGTTAGCCCATTATTTTGGATGAAAAAGCCATGACAAGTTTACCAAAGACCAGTTTTAAACACCTATTGAAAGACATGCAATGTCATATGACGCGAATTCTGATAATCAGTACGTTATCTTAAACAAAGAAGGCGGATATTACATATTTACTGATGTATTCAGTCATTTTTTCTATGTTTTGGGCTCCAGAAAAAGAAACTAAGCAATCTAGGCCTATTTCGTATGAAGATATCGAAATAAGCTATTTTTAAATTTCTCAATTTACCTAACATTGCCTGGGGGTGCTAAACCACGTAATTGTATTTGAAAGCTTTAAACTCAAACGGATACTGGAGACATTATTATTATTATTACGAGCACTAGATCAACGTTATTGACATTCATTTGAACATGGAGCCAGCTGATAAACGCTTATAATTAAAGAACTAGAAGCTCTTCAAGAAATAACATTTTATATATTCAACCAGCGCGGCGTGACACATCACTGCAAAAATCTGAACATGTTCTTACACTGTACGTACAGTATGAACACGTACACACGAACACAGTACTGTATTTCTTATTGGCCATGTTTGGGTTGTGTTCAAATATGTTTAAATCAGGCTAAACACAAGAAAAAACCAAGCAAAACGATAATAGTAATAAAACAAAAAAATTGGGACAACATTCTAAACGGAAAAAGTACAAATGTTTTGAAATTATATACACACCCTATTGGTACATACATGTATGTTGATTGCACATGTACCCTTGACATGTACTCCTAGGAGTACATATGAGTCTACATTTGTACCCATTCATATTGTACCTTGATGTACAAATATTTAAATCATTTCATCCCTTTGGGTACCTATATGACAATCATTTGTACCTAATTTTCTATACCTCCAAGGTACATTTGCATTTCTTTTTTACCGCCTTTTCTTCTACATAAAAATACATGAATTGATGCCAACATGTCCTAAATGATGTCCAATGCATAATTGTATGGATGACAGTTTATTACAGCGAAGACAATTTACAGATTACAGGTGATATAAGAGAAACAAAACATTAGTAGCAAGCAAAATTTCTTCAAAATTCATTGTTGCAATTCATTGCAAATTCAATGAGTCTATTTCAATGCAACATATATTTCATTGTTGATGTTTACATTCAATAAAGGAGATTTCCCAAGTTACGAGATATACAAGAAAATCCTATAATGGGGAGCAAATGTACATTTGTACCCCACAAAAACTGCATTTGTACCTTTACGGTTTACAGTGTAGGGCAGATGTCATCCATATACACCAGACAAGTACACTCTTAAACAGAAGGTGCCTAAAAGGTTCCATGAAAGTTTTTGAACCTATTTCTTCATTTTAAGATTAACAACTGATTTAAAACTGATTTTAAATGGGCTTGAAATCTATAAAGGTGTTATATTTAATCTCTAAAGGTATCACCTATGGAGGACATTATTACCCAGGTTTTTAAGTTTTTTAAGAGCGAAGGGTTGAAATGTATGTTTTTGCACATTTGGAGCAGAGCAAGATGTAAAGTAAATTTCGTCTAAGATGCCGGTGGTTTCTGAGTTTCACACTGTTGCTACAGGCGCCAAGACGTGGCCCAGAGCCATTCGACGAGGTCGTCTTTAACGTTGTCCCTTCATCCCACTTCCCCAGCTCGCCTCCAAAAATACAGTCAAAAAATGATTTTGAAATTTATCGACCAATTCGCGAGCAGCTGATGTTAATAACGCGCTTTCATCAAGGGCTGCAAGATGCACGGTGGCGCTGCCCCTATTGTCAAGAGCGTGCTTGGAGCAGGGGCTCACCTCGGAGGACCTCTGAAGAGCACCAGGGTCATTAAACCGCCCTGATATGCCCAACGTATTGCTAAGCAACTACCGTATATTTTTCTGCGTGGAAATGGGCACGTTATAAATAATGATTGCATCTCAATAAGATAGTGCGGGGGTGGGGGGGGGGGGGGGGGGTAATTGGAGGATCTCCCACGTTGTCAATGTCAAGTGTGGACATCTTCAGACTCGGACTGCATGCCAGGGTGTAAAAACGAAAGGCTCGCCAATCAATCGATTGTCACGCTACCGGTTTGGCTATAGGCTGCACCTAGATGTTTAATTTAGGAAAGGCCGGAATTTACCTCCATCTTGCAGGTCGGGGATGTCCTCGTCTTCCAGAGAAAAGTCCGACTCCTTGGGAGGACCGTGAAACTTTTGCACCACGACGATCTTCTTGGCCTTCATTTTTTTTTCGGAAGAGGCGAATTAGCTGTTTTTGAATCGCGATATTCGGCCCAATAACGACCGCCCAGCACCTTAGCAGCTAAATCTCTGTACTTGCAGCTGCTGAGCCAGCGCTTTTATGGATGTCGACTGTAGATGCCAGCGCCAAAGAGTGGCGGAAAATCGAACCTCGACTTCTGGTAGTTGCATCAATTCGCTGCGTCGATCTTGTCAGGGGCGAGCATGGAGTTGGAACATGTTGCGATTTTTTTGCCTCGTATTTTTGATAACGTTTCGATGCTGATGACTGACTGATTCTGGGGAAGATTGGGCGATCAGTGGGGCTAGATATGCTTTGCTAACCAGGAGTTAGCATGATTTGACATTTTGTGCAGCATGACATGTGCTGCAGTGTGGGCCGCATTAATGTGGGAGGTGCAAAGGTGGAGGTGGTGGGCAACAGTGCGAGTGGGTGCTGTCTTCAGATCAGCGGAAAAGTAATCATCACACTGTAAACATCGTGGTAAAGAAAATGTGAGCGCCCCCAGTTATATATGGCATCGCATATAAGAGAATTATATGCGATATGTATTGTGAAGTACCCCCACTTGCAAGTACTTGCAGTGTTTGATATACCTTGTTCCGAGTTTGGGGACGCCGTTGAAAGGCCAGCATCTGATTGGTGAATACAATTTCGATGTATTTTTCATAATAATAGCGAGATTCGGCTAAATTAAAATACATAGAGGGGCGTGACGTCATTCTTTTTGGAAGTGAGCTTCTTCTAACAGCTCGCAGGCTGGCAGTGATTGCCCCATAATAGGGGTAGGTAAATAAAATAAATTAGGTTAGTTTAGCTCACGCTAAGTAACAAATTCCGGGTGGTTTTACATATACACTGTACAGGTACTTGTTGTTTATGGAAATCTGGAGTGGGAACTATTGTGTTGTCTATCCTAAAGTTTGAATGCTAATCAAAAGTTAGCTCAATTCGACCATTTTTTGGTCAATTATGACATCGTAATTTTGGGAATTTTAGGGTGGGAGTTCTGGCTAGGACGACAAATGTTGATATGAAGGAGGGTCTGCAAATCTCTATAAACAGATGACATGATATCTGAACGTTCACGTAGCATTATAACTATGAATACAAATTATATACATGTATGTGCTCATCGCAATTTATATAAAAATTTCTCAATGCACTTCCATCAAAAACGCTGTTACAAAGCTTAGAAAGATACTAATAATGGCATCAATTGTATTTCCGTTTCACTAATCCTGGCAGGTTTTTCTTCAAGCCAAATATATGCATATGATTGGTGATCTTAGATGCCTCTTGCGTCGTTGTGTATACATGAGAAATATGACATTAATGCTCTTTGTGCCTTATAATGTGCTGGTACACGTGCGTGACATGCATTTTAGCGTAATTAATGTCACCACCAGAAGTGGATAAAATCAATTGTCATCGCAGATTTAAATAAAAAGCAGAAGGAAACGGTAGAAATCAGTGCATGGTTACATGCGGTTGAAAGCTCAGGGTGAATTAATCGATAAATTGTACGAATTAGTATTCAGCCTTCATCTTATTATTTTATAAATGATGGATGTACTTAATAAAATTGGAATGTAAATAATTCGCTCGCATAATCATAATCTTATAGGATAAAAATTTGCATTTAAGAGATATAAATTCAATTCAGCTTTTAGTTGGCGAATCATTTTATGCACATAAAACCCAAATGCCACAGGTTATAGCGAATACACGTCGCTATCTTAATATGCCTAGCAATGCAACGATTACTTTAAATTGATAAGCATAAAAGCTTTGCTTAAGGCAAATAAAGAAAAAATTCACTTCGGAAAATGTTCTGCTGTTGCCGTATCGTTTAGAATCAGTTTTTTTAATAAAATGAAATTGAAATTTGCCTCCATGCTTAACTTTTGGAGATTTGCACTAGATGGCAGTAGGTATACGGTGGCTCTCATATATCGTAACATTATTGTGCTTTAGGCGCTCTTATTCAAGTAACCTTTCGGATTCTAAACCACTGCACTGGTAACATTAATGAAACTATTTGTAATCTACTCGTTCAATCAAATATGAAAGTACATAGTGTATTTGCGTTAGCACACATTTTTAATTTTTAGTTTTCATATAATAACTTAATCTTGTATTTTGTCAGACAGGAATTATAGATGGAAATAAATGAAAAAATCAGTACTAACATATCAAGCAGTGGCATAAGCATTATTTTACTGACAATTTAATTAATAAATTTTAAAGAGGCATAAACCGAAAATGAAGGATGGAATAATCGTTTGTAATCAGACAATGTTTGCATAATTCCTGCAGTTACTTTTGATTAGTTACTTAAACTCGTAGAAAAGCAAAGTATGCGAATTAACACATTGATGGTTGGAACACATATTGTATCAGTTCAGTTCCAGTTTATTAGCTTTGCAAAATAGTTATTCCCATATTCTGAATCGCGGCTTCCATAAAAACTGGTATGAAGAGAATTGCAAATTAAACCCTGTGCAAAATGCATCTACATGTTCCCTGCTTCATATAAATTCGTTGTGTACATATTGGATGCATTTTTGTAATCAACAAGGCAGTGGCCTTGTAACTAACTGGGGAATCAATATAGTATGTCCGGCCTAGGTCGAATTGTTGGATGCAGGAGATAAAAATTATGCTGTACATGTATGTCCACATAAATCTACACAATTAATTGTGACTCTTATTTAAAACAATGAAAGCAATCGAAGTCATGCACTCTATTATTATTTTGAACAATTCGAAAAAGTGGACTTACAATATTTGAAGTTTAAACCATAGATATTTCACACATTCTGTGCATGTTTTTGAAATTTTTTGTTCATTAATTGCTGTCAGTGGTGTACTAGCGTGTTCGATTTGCGTTGTTCTTCAGTCTATGAACTTTAATTCAATTGTTATCAGTAGTTAACGCAAGAAAGAAACAAGCAATGTCACCGTGAATTTGAAAATGTTATTTCAGTTGCGTGATTTCGTACCATAAGTTTGATATTTTGGCCTATTCGAGAAATGAAACTTGTATTGTTGTCTGCTATTGAAATGTCGTTGTGACTTGACTGAAATTGCGAAGAGTGTATCTTGCCACAATTGCGCTGCAACTCCCAACTTTGCACTCATCCTTTCTTGCTGAATCATAATTTATTGGGCTATTTATCAGCATTGTTCTGATATTGCAGACATATGAATTGCCCTGAGTAGACGCGCATATAGTGCTAATATCGTGCATTTCTCCACTGAAAATGCAGTATAGCACCTGCTTTATCATTTATGATCCATTTTAATATGTATAAGTGACTCCCGCCACCCTCTCGAAAAAAATGCCATTAGCGAGTAATTTACCCAGAAGAGGTCATGGGAACTGATGGGCATATTCTGTACACTTATAACATAAACGTGGGTGTCTTAGCGTACATGTATCTATTAATTAAGTGGCCGAATCATTTAATTGCAACTGCTTGCACAGAATATGCACATCTATTGTGAATGTAACATAACATATCAATAAGGCAATCATAAAATTCAATATTCATTCAATGTTGATTAAGACAACTCTTAATATAAAAATAATGTTAAAATGACAAAAAAAACTATAGGTTGAGATCAACACAATTTCGTTTCATTTTTTTTCCATTATAACTCAGTTTTTTAAATTATTGTTTGTGGTGAAGAAAGGACTTTATGATAACACGGTACTTTCCAGTTTGCCTGCATCGCAAGTGTGTGCATTTTGCATTTCCAAAAGCTTTATAACATTTGCAATACAGTCTCAGTAATCTCGGTGGTATTATTGCATGTTTAGAATAAGTAAAATTAGATGGAACAAACGGCTCTTCTTCAGAAAAAATGTGGAGGGCCTTTAAAAGCACTTTTTATCTGCTCCTGCCAATTAAGCCGAATTTGCATATGAACCACGTATGGAGTATACGTGTACAACATACGTGATTACGAGACACTCAGTAATACAGTTTTCAACGAAGGAGTCCGTAGAGAGAGAATTGGAACTAAATGTTCCCGACTTATGCATACTAGCTGACGCAACTGAATAATGCAAGTAAAATTGCCTCACAAATGCATTCGAGTTTTTGGCCGCAAAATTTCAATTGCATCCCTTGTTTCCATGCTGTATGCGAAATTGGATGACATTTCTAGTCGCTTTTTATTTTAATCAAGTGGCTGGTTTGGCATTATACAGTATGCAAGTTTGTAACCGGCAAATGTACGACGTACTGTTCTTCGTGTTTTCTTCTTCGTTAAGGCCCATTGAAAGTGGTTTTTTGCAATTGAATTTTGATAATTTTGGACAGATATGATAATTTCAAATGAAACTAAACGTTTTAATTCAAAGTTTATATTGATAGTAAGTTCCTGCGCAATATAAAATGAAAAGACATTTCGTTTTTAGAATTTTTCCAGATATTCTTTATTTTGCCAACGACAGTAACTCTCATATTCCCATTCAGATAGCAGGTGCTGCCATCTCTCGCCCATCTCAAACATAGAATTATCGTTTTTATTAATATCATATACATGTGCATGTACATTTCCATAAGATATGAAGAGCACATCCCAAAAAACGCAAGTCCCTGTTAATGTTTAAAGAAAAATTATTTTCATATGTTGATCAGGAAAGGAGAAATTGTATTTGGTAATTTTATGCAGGGTGTCCACAAAGTCACAACGTACTTTCCATGGGCCTTGAGCTTTTACTCCCAAACACTAAAATGCCCTGCACTGCTTTATCAACTTTGGAAACGTTCAAAGCCCTTTTGATTCAATGACAAAGTTTGGTTTAATTAATTCGTATTAACGTTTAATGCAATGCTTCAAATCCCCTTTGGACGTTGAAAGTCGTCGAGATATCAGCTTATTCGACTTTATTAATTTCAGAGCAATTTAAATGCTAAGCAATTTCAGAAGTGGGGGTGCCAGCGAGGTGCCAGTTTTTATGCTTACCATATTAATGACTTTATTAAAATTTATGTTTGGCACATTTCCCTGGCAAGACCATGTTGACAACCGTTACTTATACACAGTATATGTACTCTTTCAAAAAAGTCGTCATGCGTATACCGTAGGATAATGCGCAAATATTTCTTTCCCTTTTAATAATGAACCGCTGAATTCCGAGGCTTTTACGGTAGTGCTAAGCTTAATTCGTTTGTTATCTTAGCTTTAATATAAACTTGATAGAAAAAGAGACGACGTGAGTTTTATGCAAAATTGATAGGCTTAAACTCCGGTAGATCGTAAATAATATTGGTTGCCGGTGTAATGCATTCGCTAAAGCGTGGATGGTTATCTGAAATGGCCGCACTCTATGCATAATTCAAAATGATGATTATGTTGCAGGTAATTTTGGAGATAAGACGCGGAAAGTGAAATGTAAATATATTCTACACGGGAGTTGTAATAGCTCAACGAATTGAAATCTCATTTACTCTCTTGCACAAACTTCTATATTTGAGCGATTATATTTACTATTAATAATGCATGAATTATAAACTATAATCCTGAATGTTGCATGGTTATTATCAATAAGAAGCCTTCAGTTTCATGAGACCCCCGGGAATAGTTCACAGCCTCAAGAGATAAATTCCGTATATGGAAAAAACGCAATTTAAATCCACTTTATACAGGGTTCTCTAGAGATGACAATTTCAACTTTCCTGAGACTTTTCCACGACTTTTCCGGGTTTCAAAATAAATTTACCTGCCTACCCTGACCACTGAAAAATGCAAAAATGTGACATGGACATTGTATGCCAATGTAAAGCATGCTGTATTTAAACCATTTATATTTAAGGAAGGTGTATTATTGATTTGTTGAATTTCCATAGTTTCTTCAGTTAATCAATTTTCCCTAACAATTAAAACCCTGCATGGTGAATAAATCGACGATCAGAAAGTATACATTATTAAAATGCAAAATCTACATCTACATGTATTGTATTTGTTAACCACGCACCAACTTAACTGGAAAAGCAGAAAAACTGTCTAGATGGGTCTATTGGATAACAAGAATTTAAAAGATGCAATCTAAATTTCTGATGAAATGAAATTGCCAGTTAGGGGCGTCTATCTGAATACACTGTACTTGTATTGAGACGCGCAACTTTTTGTTCAAGAATGGGTTCTACCCCTAGCAAAAAACAGCAATCAAGCCAGTTTTCAAGACTCATCAAAACTTTAATTAGACTCTTCTCTCTATATCTTTGCAAGATGGAATTAATATGATATTCGAAAACAGCCATATGCATTTTCAAACGAATTAGTATCTTATAACAATTTCAAGTGGGTTCAAATATAGGAGATTACTATCAAGAGCATTGAGCTGTGTTGTTATCCATATCAACATTTAGCAATTGATGAAAACTTAAAAATTGAGATTAAAATTCGAGTGTATTTTTATTGCAGATATAATTATACTGAGAAGATTAGATACAGTGAAGATATTCTCGAGAAGGGTTTTTGTTAATGTGTTTTAAACACAATAATTAGCTAGGAAACATGAAGGATGTTCTTCGCTAAAATATTGTGTGGAAAGACCTCATCGATTTCGATTTATTTCTTGCACATATATTTAAATTTTAAATATATTACACGCTTATAGATGTGTAGTTGATAATGCGACTTCTTCGTAGAAAAACAACTTTCAGGTGATTAATGGCAGACTTCTGAAAACGATTTCATGGGAATTACATGATTTATTGGCAGTTTCAATGCATGTCATTCCGTCGTATTTCAACCAGGTTTCCGTTCATTCTCAGTTGTGCAACTCTCACTTCAACTCTGGTTCAACTACGTGTTTTTGCATCACAACACACTTTAACAGTTGAGCTAAATCTAAATTGTAAACAAATATGCCAAATGATGTCGAACAATGAAGCTTATACATGTACCTACATGTATGTTCTCCTCACCGTTCGTGGTGAATTACAATGATTTTCTGAAAAGTTTGTTGCAACGAACAATGACTTTAATCTCAAACCAAGATAAATCCAATATTAACCAAGGTTTCCAAAGCAAGGTTTCAGCGAAATGAAAAGAAAATACTTTGTGCACCATATAAATATCGGTAAACGGTTCAATTATTCTCGATTTTCATTTCATTGTTTTAGTACTTATCTTTTCTGCAAAATAGCTAGTCTTTTCTTATGCATTCTATTATTGTATATACATGGGGTGTTGAGACAGAGTATTTATTATCAGGGAGCAAAATTAAAACGCAGTTTTACTGTATGCGCTATAGGCACGTACATGTAAATGATGAGCGTTTGGTATAAACATAACGTAAACGAAGTGCATTTCTAATTAAGCGTTGAGTTGATTGCTTTTATGGAGATGAGGAATCAAATTTCAACGCCCAGAAACATGCGCGGTGTTGCTACGAAACGTAATTCAGATGCTTTATTGTTGGGCATGGGTTAGTTACCTGCACGGATTAATACGGGCGCTTATAATCAGTCGATTTTATTGATTTTACTTTTCGTCTGAAGTGCCTGATGAGTGTAGAATATGTCGAGGTTCTTGCGTAATTACTTTTGGTATACATGTATCCGATTGCTTCCGAAATTATACGAGGTATGTACTCTATACATGGGGCACGAAAATCCGCAAATTTGATAGCAGAAAATCAAGCATAGAAGACGAGAGAATAAAATGGGTTGAAATTTCCATCACAAGGGATGAGATCCAGCTCAATTATACACATAAACTTACATGCAAGTAGGTTTTCAGTGTTCAGTCATTGTCCGTCTGGCTCTGACAGGCGTAAATGCCTTGTGCATCCTACTTTTATAGAAGTAGGAAGTAAGGAAATGTGTGCGCATTTCTGTTACTATAGCCAGTCGACCGTTATACATATATAACTGCAGCAATGATATATAATTTAATCACTTCATGCAGGTTTTCCCACGTATCCACATAATATTACTAAAAATCCTTACTGCACATGCACTCAAACGGAAAAAGTACAAATGTTGAACCTTAAGGGTACAAATGTTTTGAAACTATATGCACACCCTATGGGTACATATGTTCATTGCATGTGTACCACTGACATGTGTTCCTAGGGGTACATTGTACCTTGAGGTACAAATACTTAAATCATTTTATCCCTTTGGGTACATATATGATATATGTGGTGCACATGAAAATTTGTACCCTACGAAAACTGCATTTGTACCTTTACGGTTTACAGTGTGGTGCATTATTAATGTACATGTACATGTATATATGGGGACTAAACTTAACATTAAATTTATTATTCTTTTATTGAATAGTATTTGCAGTGTGCATACCGTATATCGTTTGACATTTTTAATTTTTCATGCAAAAATTACATCTATAGCATCGTATAACCCATATTTTTCGGTTTTTATACTCCCGGTACTCTATAAACGCCGTTTTAAACGATTGTTTCCATTTGATAATGATTTCCTGCACAAGTTTCAGTATTATATTATGGAAATGCTAGTGTGACACTATTTCAGTTTCACCCAATGCCTTAGCAAGACACGAAAACATTCTTCAAATGTTTTAACACGAGATATACAAGATCACTTTGGCCAACTACTTGTTTTCCCAGTCTTATTCAGAACGGATTTTATGCCCGTTTGGAGAGCCTAAGGTAACATAAAATGAAAGAACGGGAGTGTCCCCTGGAGATATTCAAGAAACTATGTATAAATTAATTATTAACTGAAGAAAACGTGCTTTTCCTACAAATACACCAAAATGCAAAGTAAACAAGATAAAAATAAATATAAAACGCGTTTCCTGGACGCTTATAAGTGCATCGTATACGCTGCAACAATCTCCCCATCGTTTTGTACATAGCTCCCAATGCAGGGCTACTTTGAAATTGAAATTGGAACACTGTGCGTCTTACACACCGATATTGATCCCTGTTTTTTGGTCGTTTCTTGCTCACTTGTTTCTCTCAACTCAAGATGAGCGTGCCATCTCAAGGCGGATGAACCGCGTTGAATCTCGATCCTACCCTATTTCATTCGAATCTTTCATATTAACTCGAATCTTCTCAAAAACATGTGCTGAGCAATGTGTGTTTTGTATGGTTTTCCACCCATAGTGAGATACAATGTTTGAGAAGAATTGCGGAGGAAGATGGAGATGAACTCTTCCCCCGCATTATTTGTTGACAAATATAATGCAAACCATCTTCTACTGATAAATTTCAGTCCTAGTCAAATCAATTATGCCCTTTACTTCATGGATGATGTGCACTGTAGGTGCTGAATGCAGGTATAAAAATCTAGGTACATATTATGTTAGGGTAGGTTAGGTTAGGTTAGGTTAGGTTAGGTTTGGTTAGGTTAGGTTATGTTAGGTAAGGTTAGGGTAGGTATAAATGCTCAAAAAACCTAACCAAACCTAACCTACCCTAACTTAACAGGTAGTTCCGGTAATGGACAAGTACCAAAATCTACAATTTGGATATTTTCTTCACGTAACCCTTCATTTGGGAGTTATTTTTCAAGACCTCGTTTTCTGCAGTATATTATATGCAGTATATACAGTATGTGCAGTATATACTTCACGTTTTGGCAGTGTTTTACATGTCTGCTGCCCCTACGCTACCTATGATTACCTGGCAAAAAAAGTTAAATAAAAAAGGTTTGGCAAATTAATTATAGGTTATATGAAAAAAAAAACTACAAAATATAAAAATGGATAAATTAAGACAGCCACGTCAGGTGTCAATCTTGTATACTACAAATACATGTATATCAGTGTATAGATAAGTATGGTGGTTGTCAAGGTTTTGTATATATGTGGAGAAGGTGCATAGAATATCCTTTATTCTTGCTGTATGCTGGGGCCTTTGCTGTATAGCTTCTATTTTGTTGGATTAGGTGACGATAGACGGCCCTGGTCTACCAATAATTACAGTATAGCTTGTGTCATATTGCATACGTTAACCTAGTTTTACAGTATATGACAGATGAATGCCTTACATATCAAGGACTTCGTTTGCCTGCGACATATACCATTCACCAAATTAATTATTAAGAATGAATAAGATGTTCTAAATTCTAATTAGCAGTTCTGTCAAAATGATTCCTGATTGTCCAAGCCATGTGGTCAACGCTGCAAATTTGAAGGTTACTTTGACTTTGCCTTTGAGTCATGTGCGTTCTGAAATACGTTAAATTGCTCTGATGTGTGTGTGGTTAATGCAATATGCATATGTAATGCATATGTAAAGATGCTTAGATCGATAGTTCTTCTAATATTAATTGATATTGTCTTCCAAAACAAATTTTCTCCATCCCACAAGAATAATTAGATCCTGGCAACCACACAGGAGATTCAACTTTAATAAATTGTGTTGGACCATTCACCTTCGTATACAGTACATGTAGGTGCTCGTACACTGTACAATTTACTGAGAATGGAAAGTTTGCGTTAAACTTGAATGTCCACTTAAATTCTTTGTTAATTAAAGCCAGGTTAAGTAATGCATGGGAATTTATAACAACTGTTTTGTTTGCGAAATTGTTGAAATTCTGAAACTAATGAACCCACACCTACATATAAGGATGCCTGTTTTAAGTGTTGTATTTAGAAGAATTTGTTGATTTTCTTGAATATCGGTGGTTCTACCTACCTTTACATGTATATGAGCGTGTGATTCCCTTCTTACAGTGGGTGGCCACGAATGGCGCCTGGTTTAGTCACTGGTTGAAGGTACCTGATGTCGGCACTCTTCTGCCACAAAGAAAGCGTGAAAACAACTCGTTTACTAACTATGCGCCTTTCTCACCTTTTTTTTAAATGTTGGTAATTAATGTTATGTATTCTTATATAAAATTACGTGCAATTTATTTGGTCTCATTAAATACATTATAAAGTTCTGCACATGCAGAATCTGTCTGCTGAGAGCGGCTTTTTTAAAGTTATATTAGCTGTGTCCATTAGCCCTTTGCCCGTAGTTAGAATATCTTCCAGGCTTATAAAATCATTCAGACACTTGGATTGCATTTTCTGGCACGCAATGGAAATACTTTGGCACTGTTTCCACCCCTTACATGTAAAGCACCCAAGTGCTAATTCGGTCACACGCCCACCACAGTGAGCAGCAATAATTGTCATTCAATTACAGTTAAGTTTGGGGACACCAACCCACATTGACTTGCAGACTACGACGATTTGTGTATTCAATTGCCTTTGGAAAATATTAGAGGGCGGGATTTTCTTTTTCAACCTGAAGTGCACGTATCGATTTAGCTGACAGAACTGAATTCAATCACCATTTTGTACTGTATATGATATTTGTGATGATAGCCTTTATTACTGTAACTAAATGAATCACTGCTCGATAGGCCAGTTCTGAAAGGAGTCAAGAAATCAATATATTAACCCGAATTCGGTGCACACCTTGAGTGCAAATATCGCGCTGACCTAAAGTGTCCCCAGACAATGGCATTGATCATCAGAACCAAGAAACTCATTAATCTTGTGCAAATAATGGCATTAAGATTTGGGTTGATATGGCGTCTGCTCCATTGGCGTTGCCTCAATATGAGGTGCAACGGATTTTTTAATTATACAGATGGAGTCCGATTGCTGCAATCGATTGAATCGTCGGTAGGCAAAATTGCTTTTCAATGCCTTTTAAGTAGCTGAAAGAACAATATGAGTCAATTTATTTCTGTCATCTTTTTTATTATGATCATATTACTTCACATGCTCATTTGAACGCATCATCAGGGGATGAGCAACCTATACGTTTTTAGGTTAGTTCAGATTAGGGTAAACACAAAATAGAAGAAAAACACACCACAAAACGATAAAAAATATGAAATGTGACAACTATAGGACAGGTATCATTCTTCATACTACACAGGTACATGTATATGTAGAGTAAAGGACTTATTATGGGCACATTTAGCCGGAGCAGGGCATTAGCTGTAGTATATCCAAACAAATTCACAATCGGGTTTCAAAATAACATAACGGACAATTTTTTTCATAAAATGAGCCGTTCATGCTACACAAACATATCTTCCTTCCTGACCATGATTTCTTATCGACTTACATGTACAGCGTATATACATTACACTATTATGTGCACATTTAGCCGGAGCACGGCATAAGCTGTAGTATATCCAAACAAATCACAATCGGGTTGATAAATAACACCACAGACAATTTTTTTTCATAAAATGAGCCGTTCATGCTATACAAACATACAGTGTATCTTCCTTCCTGACCATGATTTCTTATCGACTTACATGTACATGTATATACATATACATTACACCGTAGACCGTAAAAGTACAAATGCAGTTTTTGTGGGGTATAAATGTACATTTGCACCCCATATACAGTATCATACAGTATATGTACCCAAAGGGATGAAATGACAAATGTAGACTCATACCGTATGTACCCCTAGGAACACATGTCAAGGGTACACGTGCAATCAATATTGGGTAGTAGTAAGTTAGTAGGTAGTAAGGTAGTAGCAGCAGTAAGTTGGGTGTGTATATGGTTTCAAAACATTTGTACCCTTAAGGTGCAACATTTGTACTTTTTCATTTAGAGTGTATGCGAAATGAACAGGAGTATTATGGGAATATTATATCAAGGATTTTGATAAATTCTATGGATTGCATTACTTCACATGTGAATTTGCTTTGCTTTCCCTCGCGTTCACCTTACTTATCACGTGCTTGAGTTGACACTATTGTTTTTTATGTGGCATTTACTCCGGAGCGATGGACCACCTATAATATACTGTACTCAGTAATTGTCATTGAAAATGGCCTGTTTGCGATAATGAATGGATGACTGACTGTACATATCATAAGTGGGAGGGGATTTAAAATATAGGGGTGAGGCATAAGGTGCATTTCGGTACAGAGCACAACAGGAAATGACCTCCTCCATCATTAAATGACCTTTAAACAAGAATTACACGCGAACTGAATCCCCTGACTCGCAACGCGAACGTGATGCATTAGCATATTTGGAATCACCTGTGGTTTCGATAATTTGTTCCTAAAATCAATCTCGCCAATCTTCTTAACGCAGCCAGATCTGCCACAAGAGTGACCTGCACGATGCATTAGCCTTTCAATTACAGATTACTAAAATATGCTTTACTTACATGTATATACAGGACGGTGTTTAATTTAGGCAGAAAATTAGGGCGAAAACATAAATCCATTTGATGCAGTATGATAAAACATAATTACGTCATGGTACCATGTACCTGTATATTGATTTAATCCTGTCTATACTGTGTGAAAAATGGCTATTAAGTTGAATTGATGGGTCGTGTCATTACGTTCATTTAATTTTGTGCTGTGTGCAGATTTTGGCGCAATTCACATTTCAGTTTCTACAGTGTACTTGCTAGAATTACGCTCAACTATAGTGACTTGGCGTAAGGAGGCTTTTTTTAAGGCGGCGTAAAGCTAACATGTAATCAGTGTTAGTAACTGAGTTAATTAGAGCTGCAATCACCATCTATAAGGCTAATGTGGTAAATACCTGCCAAGACGCAGACCTCCAGCAACTGCTGGAGGTTTCCATTTACATGTACTCCCATTCACTTTTAGGTCCATATGGCCTATCTTTCCATTTCCGGTTCCTGTGATTGTGTTTGCTCAACCAGCACAGAGCTAACACCTGGGCATTTCATTCAGGGTGTCTAGAAAGCGATAGGATAGTTACAATAAAATAGAATTAACATAGGCCTTTACATAAAAGAAATGAGCCTCTATGTGATGATCTTTTACATAGGAAATCGTGTCAACTCATTCATATTATACACATCCAAAAGTCTCTAAAGTCTGTTGCATCACCATAATACAGTATAAACATTGCGATGTCCAGTAAATCCTTCCCATGCACGAAGGCGTTATATGTATGTTGACTATAGTAGAAATACGAACTGATGGAACTGAAGAACAGCCAATCAGAGAGCTGTCGCTTATCCATTAGGGATTTCTGGTTTTCAGTTGTTGGAAGGAAAATGTCTGACGCCTCGAGCTGAAGCGCCTCCAATGTAATTTTTTTGTTTAGCTCCTTCCTCTCACCATTGGCGCTGTGTGCAAAATACTGGACTTAGTCAATCGCAAACTGGCGATTGGATTCGATTGGTCGGCGCTTTCAGCCCAGTTCCATCACTTCGTGGTTCTACTACAGTGTATAATAACAAGGGTTTTCAGTGGTCTTGAAAGCAGCATAGAATAATCTACACCTGTCATACAATGTATATCTGGTGCACACACTCGGGGTTGAAAAACTTATATTTGTTGAATTCTTGGAAATTCTTAGATAATATTCCGGTAAACGCTGTCTCGCGATGTTGTATTAAAGTACACTACACAGAATTAATAGTGTATAAAAACCCTTCTCATTTGTTATCTTCCTTCTATGGTCAATTTGAAACCGTCGATGATGTAAGTCTAAAGTCTTTCAATAAATCATAAGATGTTTTCTGGAAATCATCATCTTTCAGGATTTGAGAAGTAATCTGTTTTTGGCGCTTGTTAAATGATAAACGAAATGTATTTTGATGGCCTTTGTGTCGACTTAATCATTATAAAGGAGGCTGAGAGAAGCCATAATGAACTTAGAAGGCCATCAAAACGAACGCTCACGATAAAATTAATTATCGGAGAGAAGCTGATTATCCGTTGATATATGAAATCGTTTAATTGAAGCCTAAGCACGGCTCGGTACGGAAGTTGAAGCCGACTTTTATGGCAGCCATATTACAGGGAAGATTATAATAGGCTTAATGACTGATCGTACAATTAGAACGAAGAAATTCGTCGTTGAACGAATTTAGATGTGCTATACCCGAATGAATTAATGCAGGGATCCTGGCGTGATTAGCACGTTTTGCAGTAATTACTTGCCTGCACACGACTTGGAAGAATTCACGTAAAAAACGTCCCAGCACACTTTTTCTTAGTTGTAAATTTATGATAATTGAAAGTCGAGAGGCTCAAGTTGCTAAAATAAATAGATATGTAACCTGCTGATAAGCCCTCTAGTGTCATGCAAATCAGATAACGGCATGCAGTGATGGACAATTAATGAATCTCTGTTAAAAAAGTGCAAGAGCTTTTGAAACGGACACAAAACAACAATTCCTACACTGTAAACGAAATAAATATTTCCTAAGAGGGTGTAATTTGGATCGCCAGATTTGAAGAGTTTGCTGGTCAAGTATAAATAAGCATGGTAAAAAGTACACATGTTGTTCCTTTAGGGTTCAAATGATTTGAAACTATATAAACACCCTATAGGTACATATGCACAAAGCACATGTACCCTTGGCATTTGCACCTAAAGGTACATGTGAACAAACATTTGTACCCATTCATACTGTACCTCAAGTGCCATATGTCCATATACTTTCAATCCCTAGGGTACATATTGGTCTTGACTTTTTACCCAATCTCTCATACCTTTGGGTACATATTTTCATAACATTTACACCTCCAAGGTACATGTTAGCTTACATGTAGAAATTGGCTCTTTTTTTTCCCCAACTGAACTTCTTTTTTGCAAAGGGCAAGAGATAAAAATGATACAGAAAACGACCTAATTTTTAGCACTAAGGAGTGGTGGCATCTGGAAAAAAGGGAAAGGTACCTAATTTCTATAAAAGGGTGCAAATGTACATTTGTACCTACAATGTGCATGTGTACTTTTTTGGTTTACAGTGTAGTTCCAGTGTTGACTGCCATCCATGGTCTGAAGGCAGTCATCATTTGAAAGTTATTTCGATCCTCACGAATGTCTCTACAATGGACGATGGAGGCACAGTTTTCTAAGGGCTTCCACCTTGCCACAACCCACTATTAAACCGATGTTTACCAGTTGAGTATTTATATTTTGCACGGCAAATTTCCTGCGCTCACGCATGCGTCAACCACCAATTGACGTTGGCTGGAGCAGGACATCGAAGAAGAAGCGAATGAATGGGTGGGTGGCGTTGCAAGTAGCGAAAAACGCTTGAGTTGCCTGGAATACAGACACAGGTGGAACTGATTACGTGGGCGATAAGAGTCCATGCTACAAGTTGCAATTAAACCAGGCTTCGTCCGACTGCATCGCCCTCCGGTAGAGGGAGTCCTAGCGTGACGTCGTTTAATGGCAGGGTGACACTGGGGTGAGTAAGAAGATTTTGTAAATTAGGAGGGGCAAATAGGCGAAGAAAGGGAGGGCTCGCAGGGATGCGAGCCATCAAACCGGAAAGTCAACAAGGCCATTGTTTCTTAATCAGATTGTAATATGTGGAAGAATGTATTTAGTACCGTAATTCGTTCTGTCGTGCTTCACTAACACTGGATGACACCGAGGCCATGGTCTATGGGCCATAGCACGGGTCCTTCCAGTCATCTACGCTAATGAATGACTAATTAAGGCGTTTTTCACTTTTAAATAGCCCAATCATTTCTACCATATTGTCTTCGCATACAATATCTGAACTGGCTGACTTAAATCATGGCGGGTGGAGCGAGTCTTGAATCGGTTTCTAGTTGCATCAACTGAATCTCTATGATGCTGCCTCTTGACATACAGTCTGATCATAAATTTTTGCCCTCGTTAAGTGATTTTTTGCAATTGAATTTTGATAATTATGGACAGATATGATGATTTCAAATGAAACTAAATGTTTTAATTCAAAGTTTATATTGATAATAAGTTCCTGCGCTATATAAAATGAAAAGAC